>SJYQ01004285.1:218061-231648 GCA_006410935.1 Redunca redunca
GTGAAGATCTTTTTTGTACAGTTCTTTTGTGTATTCTTGCTACCTCTTCTTAATATCTTCTGCTTCTGTTAGGTCCATACCATTTCTGTCCTTTATTGAGCCCATCTTTGCATGAAATGTTCCCTTGGTATCTCTAATTTTCTTGAAGAGATCTCTAGTCTTTCCCATTCTGTTGTTTTCCTCTATTTCTTTGCATTGATTGCTGAAGAAGGCTTTCTTATCTCTTCTTGCTATTCTTTGGAACTCTTCATTCGGATGCTTATATCTTTCCTTTTCACCTTTGTTTTTCCACTTCTCTTCTTTTCACAGCTATTTATAAAGCCTCCCCAAACAGCCATTTTGCTTTTTTGGATTTTGTTTCCATGGGGATGGTCTTGATCCATGGCTCCTGTACAATGTCATGAACCTCCGTCCATAGTTCATCAGGCACTCTATCTATCAGATCTAGTCCCTTAAATCTATTTCTCACTTCCACTGTATAATCAAAAGGGATTTGATTTATGTCATACTTGAATGGTCTAGTGGTTTTCCCTACTTTCTTCTATTTAAGTCTGAATTTGGCAATAAGGAGTTCATGATCTGAGCCACAGTCAACTCCCAGTCTTGTCTTTGCTGACTGTATAGAGCTTCTGCATCTTCGACTGCAAAGAATGTAATCAATCTGATTTCGGTGTTGACCATCTGGTGATGTCCATGGGTAGAGTCTTCTCTTGTGTTGTTGGAAGAGGGTGTTTAGTATGACCAGTGCGTTCTCTTCACAAAACTCTATTAGTCTTTGCCCTGCTTTATTCTGTATTCCAAGGCCAAGTTTGCCTGTTACTCCAGGTGTTTCTTGACTTCCTACTTTTGTATTCCAGTCCCGTATAATGAAAAGGACCTCTTTTTTGAGTGTTAGTTCTAAAAGGTCTTGTGGGTCTTCATAGAATCGTTCAACTTCAGCTTCTTCAGTGTTACTGGTTGGGGCATAGCCTTGGGTTACTGTGATATGAATGGTTTGCCTTGGAAATGAACAGAGATCATTCTGTTGTTTTTGAGATTATATCCAAGTACTGCATTTCGGACTCTTTTGTTAACCATGAAGGCTACTCCATTTCTTCTAAGGGATTCCTGCCCTCAGTAGTAGATATAATGGTCATCTGAGTTCAATTCACCCATTCCAGTCCATTTTAGTTCGCTGATTCCTGGAATGTCAACGTTCACCCTTGCCATCTCTTGTCTGACCACTTCCAATTTGCCTTGATTCATGGACCTGACATTCTAGGTTCCTATGCAATATTGCTCTTTACAGCACTGGACCTTGCTTCTCTCACCAGTCACATCCACAACTGGGTATTGTTTTTGCTTTGGCTCCATCCCTTCATTCTTTCTGGAGTTATTTCTCCACTGATCTCCAGTAGCATATTGGGCACCTACCGACCTGGGGAGTTCCTCTTTCAGCATCCTATCGTTTTGCCTTTTCATACGGTTCATGGGGTTCTCAAGGCAAGAGCACTGAATGGCTTGCCATTCCCTTCTCCAGTGGACCACATTCTGTCAGGCCTCTCCACCGTGGCCCGCCCGCCTTGGGTTGCCCTGCAGGGCAGGGCTTAGTTTCATTGAGTTAGACAAGGCTGTGGTCCTAGTGTGATTAGATTGACTAATTTTCTGTGATTTTTTTTTGAAAATTATGTTTCTTTAAATAAGAACTTCAAACTTTTATAGATAGCAAGTTAGTGATTGAGTTTCATTTCCTTTGTTGTAAACATTGGGCTTGTTTATGAAAGTTGTTAGGAAAATATACCCTTAAAATACAGCTATTCAATCATTCAGCATATATGTCAGTAATACATACTTTGTAGTGAGTGCTGAGGATTCAGTGGTAAATATACTTAAATAGATTTCAGAGATGGAAGGAATACCAAGAGATGTTTTAAGAAGAGCTGATAAGGCATAGTTAGTGTCTATGAAACACAGACATGGAGAAAGGTTGTGACTTGTCCAAGGTTACAGAGCTTATAAATTATTCCTCAGAATGTATAAGGTTATTTTTAGGTATAATTTTTATATGCATGAATCTTCTATGCATTACTAAATGATATTTATGAAGTCAGCCAATGGCAAATAGGATCATTGCACAAATGAGAAGCCACTAAAAATAAACCACTATTCTTTTTAAGAGGAAGGGGTTAGGTCTTCCCTGGTGTCTCAGATGGTAAAGAATCCACCTGCAATGCAGGAGATCTGGGTTTAATTCCTGGGTCAGTAAGATCTGGAGAAGGGAATGGCAACCTCCTCCACTATTCTTGACTGGGAAATCCCATAAACAGAGGAGCCTAGTGGGCTACAGTCCTTGGGGTTGCAGACAGCCAGACATGACTGAGTGACTAAAATATATAGGATGGAGTGGGGTGAAAAATTTAGGATCATTTCAGTTCATCTAAAAAGTTTTCAAACTTGAGTCTTTTCCCCATTGTCTTGCCTATGGCTTAAAGAGTTGAAACATAAACTGTTTTTTGAGAATCTAAACTGTGTTAGGTACTTTAATATCTATTAACTCATTTAATATTCACAACTACACTGTGAAACATTGTATCATTAAGTATGATTAGCTGATTCAGCTTGGTGTCAGAGGGTGCGTCATTCCTTAGTGATCATCATTGTCCAGAGTCCAACACACAGGCATGTTCAGTAACTGTGCTATTATGTGGTCCTCCAGAGGTTAACAGGCCCATGCAAATTGGTCCCTTCTCACCAAACTTGTGAGTCTGACTATAAATCAGGACATCAATTTACAAGTCTCTATGAGGAAATTAACTGCCAAGTAGACTAGATATTCATGTCAGCTTGTCAGAACCTTTTATTCCCTGAGGAAAAGAAACTTGGGAAATTAAAGACAGGAGGATGCCGAGGAAGTAAAAATCAGAAGAAAGTGAGTTGGATGCTCTTACTAAGGAGAGTGTCATGCAGTTACTGGAGCTCAGTGTTCCTTCTCTGCCATTGGAATATACTTGCCTGGCTAAGGGATCTGAATATTATTTTTACCCAATCATATCCCTCAGTATTGTCTACAATCATGGCCAGTTGTATACTCAGCCACAGTAAGAGAAAATAGATAGGGAGAGCCTTAAACTTTGTTCCCCGAAGTCCTCTAGTTTGGGCCAAGCATCTGCAGGTGCTAGAAGAAGGAACAGAGAGGCAGTTTATGGATTAATTATAATAATCAGGACAGAGATTATGACAGTGATAATCTCAGATAGTGACTCAAGTTTTATTATGTGTTAGAAATTGTACTAAGAGCTTTACATCAATTACCTAACTTAACTCACATGACAAACATCTCCAATGAACGTTTAATATTCTTGTTTTATATAGATGAGGAAACTGAAGTTTAGAAATGTTAAAAGATAATTCACTGGAAAGTGGGTAGTCCAAACCAATGGATTGGGGGCATCTCAACGTTAGTGTGTCCAAAGCTGACATCTTCATTTCTTCTTAAGACATATTCCTCTTCCAGGTCTGAAACCTCTCTCCTTCTATCTCTCCCTCCCTCCCTCCTCCTGTTCTTCTCTCTCTCTCCCTACTTCTATCCTTCCCTCCTTCTCTTCTTCACTCCCTCCACTCTCAGTTCCTAACATCAGAAAATATAGTAAATTTTACCTCCAAAATACGTAGTGGATTTTCCCCTTTCCTTCACCTCTCCAGTCACCACCCTAATCCAGTTACAGACCACCTCCTGCAGTACCTAGGCTCCCCCCACCCCACAAACCAAGCATTGTCCAAAGAGTGGTATTTTTCTTTAGATAGGTAAAACTTATGTAACATGAAGTCAGTCATTTTAACCATTTAAAAAGTATACAATTGAGTGGCTTTTCATATATTCACAATGTTTTGCAGCCATCACTACTTGCTAATTCTAGAACACTTTCAAAAAGAAACCCTGATCTATTAAACACTTTCCACTCTTCTTCCCCTGAAAACCAGTGATCTGCTTTCTGTCTACATGAATTTGTCTATTCTGGACATTTCATGTAAATGGAATCATATTTTGTGGGCTTTAAAAAAAAATCTGTGGCTTTTGTGTGTGGCTTCTTTCATGAGAAATGTTTTAAAGGTTCATCCTTGATGGAACATGTATCAGTCCTTAATTCCCATTTATGGCTGAGCGATATTTTATTGTATGAATATATCACATTTTGTTTATTCATCAGTTGATGGACATTTGAATTGTTTCCACTTTTTGGCTATTATGAATAATACTTCTGTGAACATGTTTTAACACCTGTTTCAACTCACTAATCTTTTTAAAATGAAAATCATATAGTTTCCCTATTTAAAATCCTTCAAAGGCTTCTTATTGCAACCATATAGTCCAAATGGCTTATTTTTCTAATTTTAATTTTTTAGTTGATTTTTGACTGTGCTGGGTCTTTGTTGCTGTGCGTGGGCTTTCTCTAGTTGTGGTAAGTGGGGGGCTACTCTCTAGTTGCCGGGTACAGGCTTCTTGCTTCAGTGGCTTCTCTTTTGTGGAGCATGGGTTCAATTGCTCTGCAGCACCGGAATCTTCCTGGACCAGGAATGGAACTCAAATACCCTGCACTGGCAGGCAAATTCTTAACCACTGGACCACCAGGGAAGTCCCGAGATGTTTTCTTTCGGCCCACAAGGGTCTGCATGCTCTGCCTCTTCTTTCTCATTTAAGCATCTTTCCTCTTCCCTTAATATGTGGCAGCCGTACTTGCCTCCATTTCTTTCAGCTTCTCAAGCCTGTTTAGAGTATTCACACCTACTTTTATGCATCTCACACCTGAAATGCTCTTTGCAGTACTTCACATGGCTAGTTTATTTCATCTTTCAAATCTCCATCCTTAATGTTGCCTTCCCTGAGAGGTTTTCCCCTAACTCTATTATTCCCTATTTCCTTCTAAGAGTTTCCCACCTTATGATTACATCGTTCTTTCTGTCACCCTCACAAGAATGTCAAGTTCCTTAAGGTCAGGAATTAAAGTGTACTTGTTTTCATCATTAATATTTACACCTGTGCTTAGTGCACTACTTGATATAGAAGAGGCACTTCATAAATGTTTGAATAAATGAGAAAGATCACAGATGTTGGCTATGAGAGTAATTCAATGTTTAGTGACAGGTATGCATGCATGCTAAGTCGCCTCTATGCCACCCCAAGGACTGTAGCCTGCCAGACATTTCTGTCCATGGGATTCTCTAGGCAAGAATACTGGAATGGGTTGCCATGCCCTCCTCCAGGGGATCTTCCTGACCCAGGGATCGAACCCATGTCTCTTACATCTGCTGCGTTGGCACGCAGGTTCTTTACCACTAGTGCCAGCTGGGAAGCCCTAACAGAGGTACCCTGACAAAAAAGAGTTAGGTGGTACAGGATCTGCAGTTATGCTAACATTTGAAAATCTCAGCAGGTGGGTGTTCAACAGAGCAGGTCAGTTGTTGGTTCAAGGTGGAATCTGAACCAAGATGGGAATCTAGTTAAGTGGTCAGAGGAAAACTTCTGCGTGTAAAGTCAGAGTTCAGGAAAAAAGCACATGGTTAATTTGATGTCAGTTCTAAACAAACTGACTAAATTTCCTTAAATATCACCTGTCTGAAATCAGGATTGGGTCCTGAAAGCAGCCTGGGACTGAGGTCACAGCTGTAAAGCCACATCCTTTTAGGAGAGGATGACTAACAGAAGGGGAGGATGTAGGCAGGGGTGACACACTCAAAACTGGTAAACACCGAGAGACCCATGCTCTTCAAATCATCAGTCTCTCTCCAGCATTTTTAGTTAATACGTCATCCTTATCTACTTGATTTGAATAGACTGTGGCCAAATCACCTCATGTCCCCTTGCCTTCTGGATATGACCACCGAGCTCTGAAAATCTATGATCCTCCATGCCATAGTTTCCAAGTTTCAAATGATTTTTTCACCGTACAAAATTGATGTTGGCTCTGAAGTTATATGTATTTGTGGGTCCTTTCAAAGTGGCACTGATTGACTTGAAAAAAACAGCATATTTCAGAACACATAGCCCTTAATCTTAAGGCTGGAGATATAATTTCAGAAAAAAAGAATTTGAGTAATATTTAGTAACAAGATTTCCTAAATTATTTTTTAATATGGTAGTTACTTAAAGGTAAATGCATAGGTTTACAAAATCATCTAACTTTAGAAAGTTAACATCCAAAGTATTAAAATTTTCTTTATTTGATCTTCATCGTTGTGTGCGCTTTCCTCTAGTTGTGGCAAAGGGCAGCTATTCTGTGCGTAGGCTTCTCACTAATGTGACTTCGCTTGTCACAGAGCACAAGCTCCTGGGCATGCGAACTTCAGTAGTTGAGACATGTGGGCTCAGTAGTTGTGGCTCCCAGGCTCTGGAGAACAGGCTCAATAACTGTGGTGTATGGGTTAGTTGCTCCACAGCACATGAGATCTTCCCAGATCAGGGATCGAACCTGTGTCTCCTGCACTGGCAGGCGAAATCTTTACCACTGAGACACCAGAGACGCTTCTAAAGTTTTTTTTCCCCCCACTAAAGTTATTAGATCAATCTATTCTCTGAGGATTTCATTTTGATTTTTGTCTGAACACAGGCTAGTAGGATAGAAGTTTATTGGTACCTAAATTGCAGGATTAGACTAAATCTTTCTTATTCTTTGCTGTGCAATGAAATGTGATAAAAATGAGTCTGTACAAACCAGAGATATGTTAACAAGATTCTTAGACAGGAATTAGACATTTTCCATGACTGATTAGGTAGCACTGTAATGAGACAGATCTAGTCTTGGATTACAATTAGAAGTTTGAAGAAAGACTTAGAAGTCTTAAACAAATTTTATGAAGTACAAAAATGGTTAAGTGCAGCAATCTGAAATGTCAGCTCTGGGCTTCTTAGCATGTAACTTTGAAAATGAAAAGTTAAAGAAAAATGTGATAACATTTAAAAATCTAAAAATAATTTTTGAAACAAGTCTTGAATTTGGACATACTTATAAGGAATAAAAACACAACTCAAGGAGAGGATATTTAAGGAAAAGAATGGCTACATAAGCAAATGTAGAAGGAATAATGGAAGCAGAAAATTGCCATTTTGCAACCATTATTGTAATAATGGATTCAGAAGAATAGTCGATGAGTGCTAAGTTTGAAGAGGAATGGGATATTTATGTGTCATCAGAGTATCTCCTTATAGATTACCTAATAATTACAAAGCAAGAAATGGTAACTTGACAGTGGAGAAACTTGACCCTACTTTATTGAGTGATCCGCGTTAACGTCATAATGATGGAATAAACTGAGTTTGATTCCCGACAGGATACACTGAGAAAGTCACAACACCATTTCAATAGTATTCTTGCCAAAAATGCATAACTTAAATCTAATCATGTGGAAACATCAGACAAACCCAGTAGCTAATTTATTTATCTGTGGTCATGTAGAGAATGTCCTTGTTCTTAGGAAAGAAGAATGAAGTACTAAGGGATAAAAAGGCATGAATCTGCAAATAATTCTCAAATGGTTCAGGAAAAATATCTTGTGGATGTGCACGTGTTTGTGTGGGTAGAAAGAGAAATATGGCAAAGTGGTAGCGGTGAATTTGATTGAAGGGTATACAACAGTTCTTTGTTCTATTCTTCCAACTCTTCTGTAAGTTTGAAATTACTTCAAAATAAAAAGTTAAAGAAATAAAAAGAGCGATTAGTAATAATCTACCTGAGAAAAGGTGTTCTTTTCTTCCGGAGTTACTATCAGCGAATAGAGAGCATTTGACAGCGCCAAAGTGAAACTGCAGACTCCATGAGGCAGAACTGACGGCAGAGTCGGTAGATGAGCTTGCAGCATTATGTATTAGTAAAATTTGGAAAACAAGGTTGAGCTTCTTATAACTATTTCTGAAGATTGTTACCTTATGTAGATAATTCAGTTCATTTTGTAGATATTAACAAGCCTCCTATTATATTTCAAAACCTTTGCTAGACGCTGGGGCTCCTGTGATGACTAACTCTCTTGTTCTCAGGTCACTGACACTTGGGAAGGGGGGACACTATAAAAACAAATTTAATATTAGACAGTAGATAAATGGATGCAATAATTATGATGGTATGGGGAGGAGGGGTTGTTGTGGTGGAGGGGAATGACAATGAGGCCCAGGAGTTTTCCATCTGATGGCGGGGGTGGGACGGATGGAGCAGAGAGATTCCTGGCAATGGGAGCAGTAAGGACAGAGGCAGGAGAGAGAAGAAAGGTTGGGTTGTTTTGGGGACTCAAGTAGTTTGGTGGTGTTGTGTATATAGCTTTCTGATTTTCAATTTGTAATAATAAAGCATTAGCTTTTAGTTTAATTATAGTTATGAATATTGATAACACTAAAATAGTACAAAATAATTAACACCAGAGAATGTACAATAATATAAAGTAAACCTTTCAGAAACTGTTCTTATTTTGTATTAGATGGCATTAAAAAAATAAAAAAACTTGGGATTCCTTTTGTTTAAAAATAACTTGGGATTCCTTTTGCAAAACCTTTTGCAACTTTTGTCAAATTTGAATAATATATGGGCTCTTTTTTAAGGAAAGAAATTCCCTTTTATCCCCAACAAGTGCATCTTCAGCTGCTTAGTGGCTGGGGGATCAGAGTTTGACAATGAAAATGCCTTTCCATTACGAATTGCTACTATAAAAGAGGTATTTTGTTTTCAATTGGCAAAAGTGTTTTAGATTATCAAAATGAAAACAAAGCAAATAAACTGCAGTAGGCAAATGGTAAAAGATATTTGCAGACTTTGAGTTGAAAGCTGAGTATTCTTCATATGCAAGCTTTACACAAATTTGTAAGTAATGCATTCAGACACCCTGAGTACATGGGCAAACAACTGGATGAATCATTTATAAAAGATGAAATAAAAATGACTAGTAAGCATTTAGAATGTTCACCTTCCTGGTAATTGAAAAAGTAATTTATAATGAGAGACCATTTTTTTGACCTATAAAATTTGTAGATGTTTTTAAAATGTATAACCTGTGTTGATGAGAATTTTTAATAATAGAAAAAAATTGCAAGCAATCTGTCTATCCAATAGCATTAATGTGTGTTGATGTAGTATACATTTCCTGGTCATTAAAATGTTGAGAAATTTTAAGTAATAGAAATGCCTGTGCTATCATATTAAATGTAAGAAGCAGTGAACAAAAAGTATGATTTCACCTAGTCAAAATATACATAGAGGACTTTGATAACATCTTCTATTACCATAGTATACTTATCAGTAGGAAAACTGGGTGAAAGAGTATACAGGAACTCTCACTACTATTTTGCAACTCTTCTGTAAGTCTAAAATTATTTCAAAATAAAAAGTTAGAAAACATACAGAGAAAAAGGACTGATAGGAAAAACACCAAAGTCTTGGTAGTAACCTCTACGTGGTGAAATGGGTTTTTTCCCTTTCATTAAAAAATGCTTTTCTCTAACATTTTTACAAGTTATATGCTATGTCATCATCATCATCATCATCATCTCTCTCTCTCTCTCTCTCTCTCTCTCACACACACACACACACACACACACACACTCCTTTCCCTAGAATTAGAACAACACAGAAGCTAAACTCGAAAGAAAAATGCCATCTACCACAAGCAATTTGTTGATCAGTGTGACAGCTAAGCATAAAAGCAGAAATCTGAGTGCTGAAAAGGGTCCATATGGGTGGAAGATAATACAGAGGTATCAACTGCTTAGAGATGCACTTAACAGGTGGATGTGAACTAAGAGTAGATAATAAAAATAAGGATGGAGATAGATTTAGGAGACTGTGGCACTGATAATTTTATTTTAGTGGTAAAGGAGATAACAAATTCTTCTCAAAAGTGAGTAGATACCCTCAGTATTTTATGTTAGAGGAGAATTAGGCTAATTCTCTAGGTTTCTAGGAATCATAAATCATAGTAGGTTATGGGAATATTCCCTTAAGGTTGGTTTTTAATAAGTTAAAATCATTTGTTGTAGGTAACCATCTTTATACTTGTTTTTATCACAGACTCTTCTAAGCAACTCAACTTTGCACTGGTTCAGGTCTTCTGAAACAACAGCCGCTTATCTTAATGACTGACAAAGGTAACCACCTAGTCAAATTAAGTCCTTCTTGATGTAGATGTTGGTGTAAAATATTATTGTTCAATGTTAAATAAGGACAAATAGAAAAATGAATGCATAGTATGGTGTCACTAGGAGCTGCGCGTAAAACACTCCAGCACTGTGGTTCTCTGTCTTTTCATCTCAAGACCTCTGAGACGCTGCACATCCTCCTTCTGTGCCTGGGGCTCCCCATCGCTGTGATGCTGAGGAAGTCACGGTGTGTATGGGCTTTGTGGTTTGCAAAGAGCACATCCTCAGGCAAACTTAAGTCACTTCTGGAACTGCCCCCTTTCTCCTGCTTTGCTCCCTCCACCTCAAGAGTTATTGCTAGAATCAGAATCCTTGACATTTTCTTAAAGGATTATTCTTCTCAGCCCCCTTTCTCATTGGGAAGCCAGAGCTCTTTAAAGTAACCTGGTATCAGAAGTTTTTCCTTCTAGAGGGACTAAGAAGCACTTTACATTTTGACCCTGAGTTCTACTATTTCTGTCTTCATAATTAGCTTTTAAGCCCTTGGCCTTGAAAGATCAGGTCATATCTATCTTTTCTACTTTCTTCAGGGTTAGCCTTTAGCATTCAAAAAGGTAGTCACTTAGTAAATGTTTGCTGAAAATGATTACTGTTTTCCTTAGGGGCAGATTTTGTTCCCTCATGAAGGAAAATCTATTTATTGCTATGAAAAAAATGTTGTATAAGTACAAGATGAAAAATATAGAGTATGTAGCTTAAAGCTAAGCTGCCGCTTTTGATCTTTGGCTGAGTATTTTAAAAAGATTACAAGGGTTATTAAAAATAGGATCTAAAGGTCTAACAAGACCTAAAAATGGGCCCAAGAATGTGTCTAAATCTGCTTAGGCTCCTGAAGGCTGCAGGCACATTGTAGTATGTGGGCATCACTGACACGGACCCCTGCTCCATGAATATGTTCTAGGGGAGCCTCTACCCTCTGAGTGTGGACTGCAATTGTTCCTCAAGTAGGAAATGACAGATTTAAAGAACACTTTCTTTTATGCAGATATACAGTATTATTAACATTCTTATGCCTGGTGCAGATTACTTCATTGTTTAGGCTTATTTGTTCCTTTGTCAAAGAGAATAACAATCACCTCCTAGACCAAGGTAAGGATCAAATGGGCACAGTGTCTGAGAATCAGTATGTATATGTAAATAAACAGTAGTTTGTATTTTATTCACAAATTGAAACTCAGAAGTAGGTTATAAATGTGTAAGTGTATTTGAAATAGCATTGCTAGGGTTTTATGATACCTTAGCTATATTGTGGTTTATACTGGCATGTGAACAGAGAGCAGGGCATTGCTACCGTGTCTAACAATGTTTGAGGGAAAGCAGTTTCTCAAAATCACACAACTGGCATCCTCCTGGAGTTTTGGAACCATGATGTACTTGTAAGATGAGTGGTGACGGTGAAAGTGTCAGTTGCCCAGCTGGATCTGACTCTGCGACCCCATGGAGTGTGACCCGCCAAGCTCCTCTGCCCTTGGAATTCTCCAGGCTAGAATACTGGGGTGGCTACCTGTTCCCTTGTCCAGGAGATCCTGACCCAGGGAATGAACCTCAGTCTCCCACATTGCACAGAGATTCTTTACCATCTGAGTCACAGGGAAGTCCAGGTACCTAGTTCTTTTCCCTGTTGCTCATTTAGTATTTACCACTCTTTCCTGAATATTAGCTATTATATAAACTAGAAGAAACATCACAACTTTTCACCATCAGAAAAAAACCATTTCTTTCACAGTAATATCTGCTTTTTAAAACTCCTAATTGATGTTTCTATTGGCCTTCATTCAGGGTCAGGTACCTTGCAGGCCTTTGACAAGTTAATGAATGACATTCTCTTTGCCTTTTATGTTAGACTCCTTGGACATGAGTCATTACTCAACTCTAATAAATTTTTTTTTCAGGATTTACATGTGTAATAGATGAAAAAAATGTGATCAGAAAAATCATAGAAAAGAGTATAGACCTTGGCAAAAACTTCCCATCCATAAGACAACATTTGCATGCTTGTTAGAGTAGAACACAGAAGCTACAGCATCCCCAGTGACACTGCTATCAATAGAAAATATTCAGTAAACGTAAAATTACCTGTGAAGTTGTGCTAGGTGTCATAATATAAGAATCACGTTGAGAACAGTGATCGGGAATTACCTATATAGACTTGATAGATGGAGAGAAGAAAAGCAATAAGCAAATATCTATATATGGGCATTGTGGTTTTCATTATGTAGAAGTTACAACCTAAATTTTGGAATGTTGTTGTTTTTCAGTTGCTAAGTTGTGTCTGACTTCGCAACCTTATGGACTGCAGCACACCAAGCTTCCCTGTCCTTCACTATCTCCCAGAATTTGTTCAAACTCATGTCTATCAAGTTGGTGATGACGTTCTATCATCTCATCCTCTGTCGTCCCCTTCTCCTCCTACCTTCCAAGCATCAAGGTTTTTTCTAGTGAGTCAGTTCTTTGCATCAGGTGGCCAAAGTATTAGAGCTTCAGCTTTAGCATCTGTCCTTCCATTGAATGTTCAGGGTTGATTTCCTTTAGGATTGTCTGGTTTTATCTCCTTGCAGTCCAAGGGATTCTCAAGAGTCTTCTCCATCACCACAGTTCAAAAAACATCAATTCTTCAGCCTTTTTTATGGTCCAAAATTTGGTACGTGGAAAAGGTTAATTATGTGACCGAAGTACAGACTAGAAATAAAGTTTAGGACTTTGATGTCTTGTCAGTTTCATGCATTATAATGGTAGTGTTACTGTGAGCTCTTGAGTTAGCCAGGGCAGAAGGCATTTCAGTGTCGGCAGCCACCAAGGCAGGATAACAGGACAGTGGCAGGGAAAGTGACGGCTCTTAATCTTTGAAGTGTGTTCTTCAAGACTGAGCCAGACTCTGGTTAGGCCTGGTGCTAGTACCTGAGGCAAGGTAATGCCTGCTGCTGCTGCTGCTGCTAAGTCGCTTCAGTCGTGTCCGACTCTGTGCGACCCCATAGACGGCAGCCCATGCCCAGCACTACGTTTTAGGAGGTGCTTCAGGCTCTCGTATCTGTGGGGAGCGTCAGGGAGGGGAGCACCATCATTTTCACTCATGCGGCTCCAGGGCAATGTATGTCTTCAGGGGCAATAAAGAGGAATGCCAGTGCTACAGAGAGAACCAAGATGAGACTTGGGGAAATGATATAGAACCCCAAATTGCCTCAGAGATGAATAATAAATTCAATCTGAAACTGTTGTAAATTCTGTTTCCAAGTGCATGTAGGAGCAACAAAGCCAGTCGACGTTTAAATGGGATTTTCAAGCTGACAGTTTATCCAGACTTTATACTTTAGCTTAAATAGGAGTGCCTCAAGTCACTCCTGATTCATTTCTGCAATTGAAAGGGAATCTTTACAGTATGTTTTAAAGCCACTGAGGATTTATTTGTATTAACATTTTAATTTTGCTAAATGTCG
>SJYQ01004285.1:231666-249153 GCA_006410935.1 Redunca redunca
AAAGGCTGTGCCTTTTATTCACTTTTCTGTTAGGCAATTGCTTGAAAATGTGTCATTGTAAAATTTAAGAAATATGTAATTTACTAGTATGTCCAGAAGCCAAGAAACTATTTCTACATTTATTTCTATATCTATATCTGTATCTATATGTATGTATCTATATATCTATACCTATATCCATATCTATGTTGTCCAATGGTCATATTTTCAAACATGCTGATATTATAGAAATTAGAAATGGACATGTTTAGATGGAGTTAATAAGATTAAAAATTATATAAAAATTAATCATGCACCCATACTTTAAAAGAAAAAGGCTGTAAGAAATGAAGGTAAAAGCAGTAATAGTTCCCTTATATCCTAAGATAAGCAAAGTTGATCAAAACCCATCTGTTCATTCTTCGATTTTCTGTTTTACTTCTGTGGTTATTCTCACTTCAGTAGCATGTATAACAACACTGGAATATTACAAAGAAGGTTAGTATAGCCTCTGTGCAAAGATGGGACTTCCCAGGTGGCTCAGTGGAAAGAATCCACCTGCAAATGCAGGAGATGCAGGAGACATGGGTTCTATCCCTGGGTTGGGAAAATCCCCTAGAGTAGGAAATGGCAACCTGCTCCAGTGTCCTTGCCTGGAAAATCCATTGACAGAGGACCCTGGTGGGCTACAGTCCACGGGCTTCCAAAGAGTTGGACAAGACTGAACGACACACGCACATGCTAAGATGACTCACAAATTTGTAAAGCTGCCATGTTTTTGTGTCCTTAATGACTTCTTTCTTTGGGTTCTTATGGCACATGTATATACATTAGCTGTCATTTTACTGTATTACAATTGTTTACTTCTCTGTCCTGCAACAGAATTACTAAAAAAATAAAGGAAATTATTTTTTGTATCCATAGTGGCTAGCATATTGCCTAGCTTTTAAAAAGCACCAAGAAAATGTGTAATGAATGAATAAAAGCTTTATAGTCTATGAGTAAGAAACAAATAGCATTCTTTGTATAAATCCTTCTAACCCAGAAAGTGATTCTGAAGCAGTTAATCCTCTTCTTCCTTTCTCACCTTATCTTCCTGATGACAGAATTTCTATTTTAGTGTGATGTCCACATGGCCACCTCCTGTTGATAACTAGTGGGCACAACTCAGTTTGGTGATGGACAGATGGACAAGCCTGCTGTTGTTCTTGGCCATATGACTGTTCTCCATAGTCTTATTTGCATCAAACAGGCCTTTCTTCCTCTCTCTCTCTCTCTTTTTTTTTTTTGCAGGACTGTACATATTTGCTCCTAATACTGTCTCAAAGTATTAAAGGCCATAAACAGGCTTTGGAAAGACAGATGAACAGAATTATTTTGAAAGATGCATGATATCTAACACACAAAAGAAGGACTTAATGGAAAAAGGGCCATAAAATATGCCACTATTGAACTAAAGAGTTGCTGGTCTTCTCTCTTTTTTTACCATAGTGGGATTAAAATAAAGCTGCAGTATATTTCTGAAAAAGTTCCAGATTATGGTACCAGTTATAATTCATTCAAATTTTATGTATAATCACACACATAAATAGTAGCTGCTTCAAATTAGCAATATAAACTAGAGTTGCATAGATAAGATACTGGCATGTTAATTTTTTCAACCATATGCAACATTCAAAAGCATTTTAACAGATATTTTCTTTACTAGAAAAAAATGGGGAAGAAAATGAATATTTAGTGTTTATCATTGGTCAGGCATTCTTTTTTCTTTTTTCTGTATTTTTTCTGTAATCCTCAGAACTACATTGTGAAGTAAATTTTATTGTGATTATTTTACAAAAGAGAAACTTGAGCTTAAAGGTAATAAGTATTTTGCTCATGTCACAGAGCTGGGAAGTGACAAAACTGATTCCAAATCAAGTTTTTCCAACTCTTTGATTTTTTTCTCTACTTAATATGCTGGATTAGGCAGCATACAGTCAGTTTTTAAGGAATTTGAGTTCTTTTTATAAATCTGTTGTTGTTTAGTTGCTAAGTTATGCCTGACCCTTTTACAACTCCATGGACAGTAGCCTGCCAGGCTCCTCTGTCTATGGGATTTCCCAGGCAAAAATACTGGAGTGGATTGCCATTTCCTTCTCCAGGGGATTTTCCCAACCAAGATTGAACCCATGTCTCCTGCATTGGCAGGTGGATTCTTTACCATTGAGCCACCAGGGAAGCTCTCATTATAAACAGGAGTGTTTTAAAGCATTTCCCATTATTGTGAATGATGTCTTGGATGCCACCTAATATTTGTGCTACATGGGATGGGATTCCTGTCCCCTTTTCCAGATGAGTAAGTGGGTTGGTTGAGAAATGATTCAATAGTGTGGTATAGGAAAAGGGATCTCTGAATTTTTGGAATGACGAGGTTGGAAGGAGAGTGCTCACGTCTCACAAACATTCTTCAGGAACTACTGGTCCATTTTTAGATGTCAGTATTTACTTTGGCTGTTCTTTTGCCTAAAGAGTCTGTGCCTGGGCTACTGTGATGGGGACTGACTTCAGCTCTTGATTTCATTCTTGTTTTGACCAATTCATGGAGCACTGGTGTCCTGACTGATAAAGGGGGTTAAGGGAAGAATCACCCTAGCCTTCTTGGGCTCTCTTAGCAAGCATCATTTTGTGGCTAGGTTTTTATCTGAGGCCCATTGAGATTGTTCCTGTGTATATCTAGATCCAAGGAGAACTCCTGAACTGACTGCACTTTTTTGTGGAGCAGGGGTCATGCAAATCCTGAACTTCCTCTGGCTGGTTCAGCATCGCTGCCTTTCCCTCCCTGCTTTGGCATGGTAGCAGAGTGCTTACTAAAGAGAAAAGATTCTGTGTGTTTGCTGCTTTTCTCATCCTACCCTCAGATGAGTTAGGTTCACCTTCTCAGGGTGAAAGGACAGGTTACAGGACCACCGGCTGGTACCATAACCAAGTAACATAGTTGCTAAATGGGATCAACTCTATGAAGTAATGGACCTTGCCAGTTGTCATCCTGGTTTCCTTGGGTAATGCAGACAGTGCCAGAGGCAATTTCTAACTGTGTTAGATGATTGTTTTTTCTCCCCAAAGCAGCCTTCAATTATAGTATGCTTAAAAATGAGAGTTAATCCAGACAGAATGATCAATTGGCTAGGTAAAATTTAACAAGTGAGTTTCATTCCGACTGAGTTACAAAGGTGATTGTAATATTTGGAAACTGTCTTTTAGTGAGAAGCTCTGGAAGAATTATAGTTCTGAAATGTGGGTATAATCTCCAAGATATAGAAATTGTTGTTATGTTTAAATAGATGTTTATTTGTCTCTCTTATCTCTATTTTCATATTTCTTTAGATATATGTGTTTTCCTATCATTTAAATTTAGTGATTAAGGTGTATTTAAACTAATGCTTTGTCATTAATGAAAGGGCACCTTTAAAAAGTTGACTCAGTAGTATGAGTTATTTCAGGACTGGAGTTGAGCTGGTTCCTATTAATGAAAACTTTTTTCTTTTTCTTTTTCTAGGACACTGGAATTAATATAATCAGTTTTGTCTCTTTGCAGTCATGACACATTCTAGGCTTAGGTAAATAAACCCAACTGAAAAATAACAGACTAGCCTGCCCTGTCTATCACTTGACTCGAAACTGTCATTTTCAGTTTCAACGTTATATTCATGAGCATGAATATGAAAAGTCTCTGTCAAAGATTTGCTTCATGTGTTTTGATTGCTTTAGAATAGAAATTTAAATACTGAATTTCAGAAATGAATTAGGAGAGGAATGGAGAGAGTCCTGCACAAGGAGTCAGTCAGTTGGTTCTGGCCTTGGTTTGCTACCACGTATGTACCTGGACAAATCACTTTAAATTTCTTAGCATATTTCCTTTGTTTTTATTTTTATTTTTAAAAAAATAAATTTATTTATTTATTTATATGGGCCTCATAGGTGTTGATATTGGTAAAGAATCTGCCTGCCAATGCAAAAGATGCAAGAGCCGTGGGTTCAGTCCCTGGGTTGGGAAGATCCCCTGGAGTAGAAAATGGCAACTCACTGCAGTATTCTTGCCTAGAGAATCCCATGCACAGAGGAGCCTGGCGGGCTACAGTCCATTGAGTCACAAAGAGTTGGATACCACTGAGTGTACCCACACACACACATTTATTTGTTGGCTACTCTGGGTCTTTGTTGCTGTGTGCAAGCTTTCTCTAGTTGAGGGCAGGCTTCTCGTGGTGACTTCTCCTTGCAGAGCACAGACTCTAGGGTGCATGGGCTTCAGTAGTTGCTGCACGTGCTAGTTGCAACTCCTAGTCTCTAGGGTATGGGCTCAGTAGTTGTGGTACATGGGCTTAATCACCCTGAGGCATGTGGGATGCATGCGAGATCTCAGACCAGCATTCCAGGGCTCGAACCCATGTCCCTTGCATTGGCAGGAGAATTATTAACCACTGGGCCATGTAGGAAGTTCTTCCTTTGCTCTTGTAACTAAGATTGGTTCGACTAGGTTGGGATGGCACATAGATGTCCGCTTGTCTGCCAACTCTGATTAATTGGTAATCCCTGCCTGGGGGGCTGCACTGGCAATGAGGGTGAGCCTCTTTCAGCTGATGGGAAGACTGGGAGTGAGAGAGCCACTTATTTGCCTGTACCTGAACTCACCCACTTCTTGGATCATTTTCTGTTTCTATTATGACTTTCATGATTGTTTGTTTGTTTGTTTTTGGCCACACAGCGTGGCTTGTGCGATCTTAGTTATTCTAAGAGGGATTGAACCCAGGAACTTGGCACTGAGTGCATGGTGTCCTAACCACTGGACTACCAGGGGATTCATGACCTTTATGGTTTATTCTTAAATTTTACCTCAAGAAATGTTTTCTCTATCCTCAAAAATAATTGGAAAACTTAAGAGCAAGGAGACATAGTCTTTGAGATCATCTAGTCAAAACTAGGCTGATGTATATAAAAGTGCTTTGTGAAATGTTGAGCACTATTACAGTTATTTGAGGAGAGCATGGTTGGTGCTAGTGGTAAAGAACTCACCTGCCAATGCAGGAGACATAATAGATGAGTGTTTGATCCCTGGGAAGATCCCTTGGTGGAGGAAATGGCAACCCAACTCAGTGTTCTTGCCTGGAGAATCCTACGGACAGAGGAAACTGGTGGGCTACAGTCCTTCGGGTCACAAAGAGTCAGACACAGCTAAATAGACTTAGCATGCATGCATGATTAACTAATAGTTAGCTTTCCCATTTTTTGAGGGAGGGGGCCTTCCTCCCTAATTTTCATGAAATGGTTGTTAGAGAAATGGTGCAGTTTTAAAATGTAAATTTCTTAGAAGTTATTCCACTGACATTAAATTAAGAAAATTAAGTGTTAAGTTGTACCATATGGCAGTAAACACTGTAAATATTGAGAGAACTAGAGAGCTGGAGTCATCAGGGAATACTGAATGAAAAGGTAGAAACCTGAACAAGGCCTAACATGGGCAGAATTAGATAGAAGGGCATTTTTAGGTATGGGACAGAATTTGGATAAAGCATGGGATAAGAACAAAGCACAATTTGAGGCAATAGACAACTGGAGGCAATAGATAGGAAGTATAAACTGGTAGGTTTCAATAAGGAAAAATTTGAATTGCTAAAAATAATATTAATTTTGATGATAGCATTTATTTATTTTCCCACTAACTTTTTTTTTTTTTTTTTTAGTATTTCCAATGTGTCAGACCCTGTTCTAGGTAGTGGGGGTACAGCTTTTAGTAAAATGGACAAAAATCATTGATCTTTAGAGCTTACATCTTAGTGGGAGAAGACGGATAATAAACAAAGCAGTAAGTCAAATATGTGGTATGTTATACAACTACCGAGGAGGAGATAATGGAGTATTAGGGATGGGCTGCAATTTTGGATAAAGTGGACAGGGAAGTACTCAATCGATGGGTAACAATTGAGTAATGACCTGAATATCACATTTCAGGTACTCTGCTAAGCTAGTTATAGATATGAAATAATTTTAATTTTCATAGCAACTTTAAGAGAGTAGGTACTATTATTAGTCTCATTTTATAGATGAGGACCTGAAACACAGACAACCAAAGTCACAATTAACTGTAGCAGCGGGGATTTCCACCCAGGAAGTCTACTCTCAGAGCTTATAATTTTAGTCTTCAAGTAGGAAAAGACTGTCAGAGATCAAAGTATTGATAGCCTCTTAGAGCTAGAGGGGAATTTACTTATTTTCTAATCCAGTGATTTTCAGAATGTATCATAGACACCTGGAGAGCTGGTTCAAACCTAGGTTTCTGGACCCTGCCCCAGCAGATTTTGCTCCAGTAGGCCTGGGGTGAGGTCTGGGAATTTACATTCTAACAAGTTTTCAGGTGATGCAGTTGTGATGGTTTGGGCAACTTTTGGGAATCACTGGCTGGTCTGGTGGTTTGCAAACTTGGTTGTACTTCACAATCACCTGGGGAGCTTCTAAGACCTGCTCATGCCTTAATACAGGAGGTCCTGAGAGCCTGCACTTAATTGGTCTGGGCTGTGTCTCTCATGGTTTTAGTGAGTACATTGCACATGGAGGTTTAACTCCACTTGTCTAGTTTAACTTTCATTTTACCAATAAGGAAACTGGTCTGAAGGAACAGCTATTCTCTTCTGGCTTTGGCTTCTAGCATTCTGCACACTGTTTCTTACTCACTCACTTGATTCTTGATTATTTAAGGTCAGGGGCTGTGTTAATCTATTTGCCACATGGTCAAATGTAGCAGGGAATGCTGCTGCTGCTGCTAAGGCGCTTCAGTCATGTCCGACTCTGTGCGACTCCACAGACACAGCCCACCAGGCTCTGCCATCCATGGGATTCTCCAGGCAAGAACACTGGAGTGGGTTGCCATTTCCTCCTCCAATGCATGAAAGTGGAAAGTGAAAGTGATGTCGCTCAGTCGTGTCCGACTCTTCTCGATCTCATGGACTGCAGCCTACTAGGCTCCTCTGTCCATGGGATTTTCCAGGCAAGAGTACTGGAGTGGGGTGCCATTGCCTTCTCCCATAGCAGGGAATAGTGAGTCTCACTAAAAGTTTTTAACAAGCAAAGTGACATAAAGAAAGTAATATTTTAGGATAATTCATTATTCAAAAGGGTAGGATAAAGAGATTAGAGATGAGAAGATCTTCCTATTGCAGTGTTCCTATAGAGACTTGCTACTCAAAATGTGGTAGAGAGCAGCAGCAGTATTACCTGGAACTTTGTTAAACACGCAACTCTCAGGGCCCACATCAGACCTACTGGATTAGAGCCTACATTTTACAAGATCCCCAGTGATTTGTGTGCACATGGAAATTTAATAATAATACCTGGGCTTATAGGGTAGCCCACAGGAGACTGAAAAGCAGCAGTGAGTATAAATGGCTGAGCATGTCAGCTTTTCTTTAAGCCTATTCCTCGGGGTCTTTCTTTCTCGCCCTCTCCAGGATCTTGATAGGTATTCAGTGGTCAAAAGGGTTAGTTTGGCAAATACCAAGTTAAACAAAGCTAAACAGGTTTCTTTGTGGCCAGACATCTTCTAATATGCTCATGTGCTTTCTGAATCTCCAAGATAAAAACTATACCATGTAGCTGCTTCTACCTTTATGGATCATGGAAGTTAGTCTAGGGGGCATCTTCACATGTTACTATTTTGTTGAGCATATCTTGGTAAAGATGTAATAGCCCTTTGTGACTATTAAGATTCTAGACTTATAAGATATTCTAGCTCCTGGTCATCTTAGACTTCCTAAATTTAATATCTCTTGCATTCTTATACATTAACAATGAAAGATTAGAAAGAGAAATTAAGGAAACAATCCCATTTACCATCACAACCAAAAGAGTAAAATATCTAGGAATAAACCTACCTAAGGACACAAAAGCCCTGTACTCAGAACTATAGGATAATGATGAAAGAAATCAAAGATGGCACAAACAAATGGAGAGACATACCATATTCTTGGATTGGGACAATCAATATTGTGGAAGTGGCTGTACTACCCAAAGCAATCTAGATTAAGTGCAATCCCTGTCAAATTATCAATGGGATTTTTCATAGAATTAGAACAAAAAAATTTACAATTTGTATGGAGACACAAATGACTCCAAATAGCCAAAGCAATCTTGAGAAACAAAAATGAAGCTGGAGGTATTTCAGACTATACTACAAGGCAGTAGTAATCAAGATAGTGTGGTAATGGCACAAAAACAGAAATATAGATCAATGGAACAGGATAGATAGCCAAGATAAACCCACACACTTATGATCACCTAATCTATGACAACTCTCTCATCTACTACTACTACGACTACTGGAAAAACCATACCTTTGACTATATGGACCTCTGTCAGCATAGTGATGTCTCAGCTTTTTAATACGCTGTGTAGGTTTGTCGTAGCTTTTCTTTCGAGGAGCAAGCATGTTTTAATTTCATGGCTGCAGTCACTGTCCATGGTGATTTTGGAGTAGTCATATATGGATGTGAGAGTTGGACCATAAAGAAGGCTGAGCACCAAAGAACTGATGCTTTTGAACTGTGGTGTTGAAGACTCTTGAGAGTCCCTTGGACTGCAAGGGGATCAAACCAGTCAACCATAAATGATATAAACCCTGAATATACATTGGAAAGACTGATGCTAAAGCTGAAGCTCCAGTACTTTGGCCACCTGATGCCAAGTTGACTCACTGGAAAAGACCTGATGCTGGGAAAGATTGAAGGCAGGAGGAGCAGTGGACGACAGAGGATGAGATGGTTGGATGGCATCACCAACTCGATGGATCTGAGTCTGAGCAAACTCCAGGAGATAGTGAAGCACAGGGAAGCCTGGCATACTGCAGTTCATGGGGCTGCAAAGAGTGTAGGACATGACAGAGTGACTGAACAATAACAAATCTATGACAAAGGAGGCAAGAATATATGATGGAGAAAAGACAGTCTTTTCAACAAGTGTGCTGGAAAAACTGGACAGCTACATGTAAAAGAATGAATTTGGAACATTGTCTAACACCATACATAAAAATAACTCAAAATGGATAAAAGACCTGAACATAAGGCCAGGTACTATGAAACTTTTAGAGGAAAACATAGGAAGAACACCACATGTCCTAGCAATGCATTCCTAGGCATGCTGCTAAGTCATTTCAGTCGTGTCTGACTCTGTGCGACCCCAGAGACGGCAGCCCGCTAGCCTCTTCTGTCTCTGGGATTCTCCAGGCAAGAATATTGGAATGGGTTGCCATTTCCTTCTCCAATTCCTAGGCATATACCCAGGGAAAGCCGTAATTCAAAAAGATATATGTATCCCAATGTTCATTGCAGCACTATTTACAATAGCCAGGACAGGGAACAAACCTAAATGTCCATCAACAAAGGAATGGATAAAGAAGATGTGGTACATATGTACAATGGAATATTACTCAGCCACAAAAAGGAACAAAACAGTGTTGTTTGCGGAGAGGTGGATAGACCTAGAGACTGCCATACAGAGTGAAGTAAGTCAGAAAGTGAAACAAATATCATATAATATTGCTTATATGTGGAATTTAGAAAAATAGTACAGATGAACTTACTTGCAAAGCAGAAACAGAGACACAGATATAGAGAACAAACATTGATACTAAGGGGGAAAGGAGGGGTAGAATGAATTGGGAGATCGGGATTGGTGTGTGTGTGTGTGTGTGTGTGTGTGTGTGTGTATGTGTATGTATACATATAATACATATAAAATAGATAACTAATAAGAACCTACTGTATAGCACAGGGGACTCAGTGCTCTAAGGTGGCTTAAATGGGAAGGAAAACTAAAAAAGAGGGGATATATGTGTATATATATATATTTATATATAACTGGTTCACTTTGCTGAATAGTGGAAAATGACACAACATTATAAAGCAACTATACTCCAGTAAAGATTTTTAGAAATGTTACCTAAATTTATTATCCGTTACTTACCTGTCTCAGTGCCCAACCTTCCATTACTGGTATAAGTATATGACTTCACTTCTGACTCACTTTCGTTGACTGAGCCCTATTTGGATAGAGTCATAGGATAAAACTGTGGGTTTTGTTAGTGCTGGTTTGGGGAAAGCATTCAAGAGTTGATGGTTATGGTGACTGAGATGAGGAGGAGATACTGGAGGATGTTAGGGTCACTGGTAATGTGCTGAAGTTTAGATTGTGGTCGTAATAAAATCAAGAGGTATGACTGAGAGCAGTTACTGAGTGAGCAAGAACAAACAGGAAAGTTTGATTGACAATTATGAGGCACAACATTTGTCAGCAAATTTATAGTCAAAAATAAAAAGAAGCAAATGAATAGGTCCATTTGGGAACCAGGGTTGTTTTAGAGCAGTCCTAAATGGGTTCTCTACAGTTTATTTCCATTGATGCCCTTTTTGAAAATTCATGGCCCATTTTAACCTTGACAGGTTGATTTATCCCAAATTCTATGACTTAGAACATATTTGATTTTAAATTATGTTATCTAGTACATTACCAATATCTTGGATATAATATTTAGACATACTTTGTATTACTTCATGTATCCTAGACATGAAGTTTCACTTTTTTTTTTCTTTTTTAGTAGTAGAGTACTTACTCCTCTCTTAGCCCTAGGAGGAATGAAAATGTTTCTCAGTGATATACTAATACTTACTTTGGGCAGTAAACCACATCACTTTTTTTGTTGTTGTTAATAAACCAATGGGAAGTATTTTGATTTAGATCTGTTTCTAAAAAGCTTTTTAATTTCCTTTTCCTGACATTTAAAAAATGTCATTTCTTTAAAAAATCAAGGCATTACAGTTATTTCTATTTATGTCATCAGTATAACTTTTCTTAGGAATTTTTCTCTTGAAAAATTTGATATTGCTTTAGCAAGTATACTCAGATATGTAAATGTTTCAAATCTGATTCAGTTTCTCTTTATTGAACCCTTAGTTAAAAGAATTTTTACACTTTCAGGAGAAATTTTGAAAATCAAGAAGAGTATATTGGATTAAGTATTTTTTTTTTTTTAATTTCAGAGATATCTAGAGGGGATAGTAAAGTTTAAACCCATTTTTTTCCATCTCTAAAATCTATAGTTCTCAGACCACTATGAGTAGGGTGATGATCCAGAGATCTTACAAGCGGCTACCATCCCAAAGAAATTCAATTTTTCTTTCTTTTTTTTTCATTAGATTTGCTAAGACAGAAAACTAGACTGATTCATTATAGAATTATAGAGGTTGGCAGTCTCCAGGAGGAGTACTAAGGTGCTTGGTGCCTCCTATTGTCAGCCTAACAATGGTGGGAGATGCAGTTTAGTAGGCAACCCTGACTCATCAGTAGAGTGGGGCGTGAAAGACTGTGGTAGCTGAGTGACTACCTCTGAACAGGCAAAGAGGACTAGATGGTTACTATGGGAGCACCAGCTACTGAATTTTAGATAGCATGGGTAGCTGGTATCAACTCTACATCCTTATGGTCATAAGGAAGAGATAATAATAGAGGCAGCCATTGCCTTGTCCCACATGCCAAAAGTAACTCACTAATGAGCCTTACTTAACATGCTATGGGTTGCCAAAGTTTATTCTAGAAAGATTTTCAGCAAGGATTGGAGCAGGACATTCAAATTAACCCTTGGGTTACTAGACATTGCCATCACCTGAGTCTTTGTATGACATTTATCCAATACCGTGTTTATCAAACATCATCAGATGCTAGGTTCTGTGCTGGGTGCTGGAATATCAGGGCAAAAAGGTGAATGTTGTTGTTGCCATCATATTGCTATGCTGACTAGAGTAAGATGCACATAAGTAACAAGATAATATAATAGTATATTCTATGCTGTGATAGGAGAAATACAGTGAGCCATGGTAACATACAGAAAGGAGGTGCTTAACTTTCAGTTAAGGATTCAGATAAGAAGAGGTATCTACAGGAAAGCTGAGTAGGCGATGAACAGACTGAGAGAGGCTGGGGCAAGAAAGAGAATTTTGGGAAAGGGGAAAAAAGCATATACAGAAGTTTGGAAAAACATCATAAAAAAAAAGTTCTGTTTAGAGTATATAGATCTTGGGAAGGTGCAGTGGCTAGAAATGTAGACAGAGTCTAGACATGTGGGGTTTTGTGAACATTTTAGTTTTTTTCCTAGATGGAGGAAGAGCCATTGAAAAGCTTTTGAGCATAGAAAGGGTTAGGTATGTGTTTCTGGAGATTGGGTTGGAGGGAGATAATACTGGAGACAATGAGCCCTTGTCAAGAAGGACACTTTTAGAGAAGATTACATAAATGAAGATGGTAGCCTGTATTCGACAAAAAAATAGCATTCTTAGTGGCTGATATTTTTGTGTTTGGCACACTAGACATTAAAGTAATTTACTTTTATAACATTAAAGTTTTTATGTCATTATTTAACTCATTATTTCCCATTTTATAATTCTTCAAGAAACCATTCTTATTTCTTCTCTCATATCTTTGTAAATGATTGTTTTTGTTGCTTCCTGAGTATTTTCTTGCCAGTGTCTTTTCTGCTCTGGACACGTTTTTTCCACCTTTTGTCACTGTGATTTTTTTTTTTTCAAACTTGAGTAAGGAGAATTAACGTTGAGAGAGAAGTAATTGTGATTCTGATGAGTAGATCTTGGTTGTGACAATTATGGAGAAGCTGAGGTTTCCTGGAAAGGACTAGTAGAAAAGCAATCAGTGGTTCTTGGCATTGGAAGGAAAGAAAATAAAGACAGTGTTCCTAGAGAAGAGGCTTGCTGTACAGCAATCAATATAGTAGGATTAGAAAAGACCAACATGGATCAACCCCAAAGTGCAAAAAGTAATTAAGGGCACAGAAGGCACATAATACATGTCAAGTTCAAAAGAGAAGCTGCAAAATTACACAGTGGAGTTCAGAGTTTAAAAATGACAGACAGAGCAAAGGTGGAAAATGACAAAAACATTTCATGTAAGACTAACTAAAAGTGCTGGGATTTTATGTTTATAGTACATGGGACACAGAAGGTCAGTGAACAGCCTAGAAAGGTGTCTAATGGATGGAAAGGGTAATTCATTGATTTGAGGGGAACTTTTAGGCATTGATTTTTTTAAAAAAAGTAAAATGAAATGAATTCTCAAAAAGCACAGTCTTGCTAAAAAGAGAAATCAATTTAAAATGAAAGGAGTAAAACCGTACCTTGGAAATGTTACCAATCAATAAGTGGCAAAGAAATTGAGAAATCTGAATTCTCAAATAGAACTAGATATGCTTTCTTCCAGGATTAGTGGTGTCCAAAGCCAATACTTCATTCGTAGAGTTCAAAATCCTTTAAAAAATGTATTATACGGCTTTCATGTATTTTGTTCCCAAGTCATTCAATGTAGACCATTTTTAATGCATTCTTGCCTTTCTGTCTATGCATTATAGTATGACACATACTCTTAGGTAAAGCAAAGGAAAACATCAAGAGTATATGTAGAAGTCCCAGCAAACAGAACTCCCCTAACTTTTCTTTTCTTTTCTTTTCTTTTTTGAGGAAATAAGCTTGTTGCTGTACGATTTGGAGGAAATGGGTTTTGCTTGCTCTGGAAATCCTTGCCTTAGTCTGTTTGGGCTGCTGTAACGAAAATAGCATCTATTTGAAGAACAGACACTTATCTCTCACAGTTCTGGGGACCGGGAAGTCTGAGATTTGCCAGTGGACTGTGTCCTGGATTCTTGTGTATAGCTGCCTGCTGGTGGTGTCAGAGAGAGAGACAGAGACAGACTGATACGCAGGCTAATTTCGTCATGTTGGCTCCACTTTTAACCTAATTACCTCTCAAATCTTTCATCTCCAAATACCATCACATGGGGATTAGAGTTTCCACCTGGACTTAGGGGGATGCATAGCACTTTTAGTGATCCAGATTTTCCAAAATGACAGCAATTGGTCTTTCTTAATCTCATAATAAAGGCAGGGTTGGAGGGATGGGTGTGCTGATGCAAAAACAGAGGGATTTCCTGTTATCCTCTCAGAAAAGATTCAGAAATAATTTCATATGAAAATGTTTTTGTAAGTCAAAAACAATTGCATATTGGCAAGTTCATATAGTTCAACCTAATAGACATAGATAAGGGACTGCTACCTTAAGATTTGTATCATTTTTCTACATTTGTTCCATTTTCCAATTTTCTCAGGTCTGTTTTTCCATTGTGATTAGAAATTAACCCCAGAGCAAACAAATGATGAAAGATTTTTCTTGTGCATGTTTTCAAGGACAGAAATACAAAGAGAGCCTCAAGGATATTGAGCACATAATGGTAATTAACACCAGGAGAAGAAAGTTGGCTGTGGGTCTGGGTGCAGCTGCAAGGAAACAATGGCTGGACTGGGCATGGGAAAAGGTACCAAGACTCACCTTGGAGGGAACAGGTGGGGTTCCCCAGCTCCCTATATTTTCCTGAGAATAATTAAATGTGGGAACTGGCATAGTCTAGTTATTAAGAGCATGAACTCTAGAATCAGTTAACCACTGAATATGAGTGCTGCCCTAGTAAGGAAGTGAATTGCTATATGCTCTGTTCCCATTATGCCTGGGGAGACAAGGACCACAAAAGATGGAGTAGGTAAGGTGCACAGGAGGGCAATTGAAGTATATTACAGGGACTGAGGAAATCAATGAAAGAACACGAAGAGCTGGTCTGAAGCAATGTGGAGGATTCAGGAGGCTCTTGTGTGTTAATTCCATGTAACTGGTATACATCTGATTCTGGTGCATTGTCTTTTACAGTGATCAATCTGGGATTAGTCAGTTCAGTTGCTCAGTCGTGTCCAACTCTTTGTGACCCCGTGAATCACAGTACACCAGGCCTCCCTGTCCATCACCGACTCCCGGAGTTTACTCAAACTCTATTACTAGTTATATTACTTCTTAAAGAAAGCTTTGAATTTTATATCGGTGTATAGCTGATTAACAATGTTGTGATAGTTTCAGGAGAGCAAAGCAACTCAGCCATGCATATACATGTGTTCATTCTCCCCCAAACTCCCCTCCCATCCAGGCTGCCATATAATATTGAGCAGAATTCCCTGTATTATACAGTAGGTTCATGTTGGTTATACATTTTACATACATCAGTGTGTACATGTCAGTCCCAAACTCCCTAACTTTCCCTTCCCTTCATTCTTCCTCCACTAGTAGCCATAAATCTGTTCTCCAAGTCTGTGAGCCTGTTTCTATTTTATAAGTATGTTCATTTATATTGTTTCTTTTTAGATTCCATATATAAACAATATAATATGATATTTCTCTTATTCTGTCTGACTTACTTCACTTAGTATGACAGTCTCTAAGTCCATCCAAGTTGCTGCAAATGGCATGAGTTCACTGCTTTTAATGGCTGAGTAATATTCCATTGTATATAGGTATCACATCTTCTTTATTCATTCCTCTGTCAGTGAACATTTAGATTGCTTTTATGTCTTGGCTATTGTAAACAGTGCTGTAATGAACATTCAGTTCAGTTCAGTCACTCAGTCATGTCCGACTCTTTGTGACCCCATGAACCACAGCATGCCAGGCCTCCCTGTCCATCACCAATCCCCGCAGTTTACCCAAACTCATGTCCATTGAGTTGGTGATGCCATCCAACCATCTCATCCTCTGTCATCCCCTTCTCTCCTGCCTTCAATCTTTCCCAATATCAGGGTCTTTTCAAATGAGTCAGCTCTTCACATCAGGTGGCCCAAACTGGAGTTTCAGCTTCAGCATCAGTCCTTCCAATGAACACCCAGGATTGATTTCCTTTAGGATCGACTGGTTGGATCTCCTTTCAGTCCAAGGGACTCTCAAGAGTCTTTTCCAACACCACAGTTCAAAAGCATCAATGCTTCAGTGTTCAGTTTTCTTTATAGTCCAATTCTCAGATCCATACATGACCACTGGAAAAACCATAGCCTTAACTAGATGGACCTTTGTTGACAGAGTAATGTCTCTGCTTTTTAATATGCTATCTAGGTTGATCATAACTTTCCTTCCAAGGAATAAGTGTCTTTTAATTTCATGGCTGCAATAACCATCTACAGTGAATTTGGAGCCCCCCAAAATAAAATCAGCCACTGTTTCCACTGTTTCCCCATCTATTTGCCATGAAGTGATGGGACCAGATGTCATGATCTTCGTTTTCTGAATGTTGAGCTTTAAGCCAACTTTTTCACTCTCCTCTTTCACTTTCATCAAGAGGTGCTTTAGTTCTTCTTCACTCTCTGCCATAAGGGTGGTGTCATCTGCATATCTGAGTCTATGGGGTTACAAAGAGTTGGACACAACTTAGCATACACACACACACACACACACACAGACACACACGCACACACACACACAAGCTTATAGGCGTCCATTTTCTTCTTCGCCCTTTTTACCTAGGTAGCTTTACCTCAGTCTTGTTCAGGAGCATCTTACCGGGGATTTCTCCTCCACTCCTACCCCATTACAATAGGTAATGATGTGTTATTTCCCTTATACAATCTAGTTCTCACTAGAATTCCTCTGTGTAACACACATCACCCTTTGTAATGGCTACTTGTGTGCATGTTTGATTGTCTTTCGCTTTAAGTCCTGAACTCCAAGAGCTTGTTTGTTTTACTTATATACCTGAATGTGGCAGCAAATCATCACTGAATGATTGTTAGGTAAATGTTTCAACCTTAATACATTTATATAAATCCGTTTGACTCACTAACCAAAAATTGGGTTCAGTTCAGTTCAGTTGCTCAGTTGTGTCTGACTCTTTGTGACCCCATGGACTGCAGCACACCAGGCTTCCTTGTCCATCACCAGCTACCAGAGCTTGCTCAAACTCATGTCCATTGAGTCAGTGATGCCATCCAACCATCTCATCCTCTGTTGTCCCCTTCTCCTCCCTCATTCAATCTTTTCTAGCCTCAGTGTCTTTTCCCATAGAGTCAATTCTTCACATCAGGAGGCCAAAGTATTGGAGTTTCAGCTTCAGCATCAGTCCTTCCAATGAATATTCAGGACTGAGTTTTTTAGGATGGACTGGTTGGATCTCCTTGCAGTGTAAGGGACTCTCAAGAGTCTTCTCCAACACCACAGTTCAAAAGCATCAATGCTTCAGTGCTCAGCTTTCTTTATAGTCCAGCTCTCACATCCATATATGACTATTGGAAAAACCATAGCTTTGACAAGACAGAACTTTGTTGGCAAAGTAATGTCTCTGCTTTTTAGTACGCTGTCTAGGTTGGTCATAGCTTTTTTTCCAAGGAGCAAGCGTCTTTTAATTTCATGGCTGGAGTCACCATCTGCAGTAATTTTGGAGCCCAAAAAAGTAAAGTCTCTTACTGTTTCCATTTCCCCATCTAGTTGCCATGAAGTGATGGGACCAGATGCCATGATCTTAGTTTTCTGAATGTTGCATTTTAAGCCAACATTTTCACTCTCCTCTTTCACTTTCATCAAGAGGCTCTTTAGTTCCTCTTCACTTTCTGCCATAAG
>SJYQ01004285.1:258677-279582 GCA_006410935.1 Redunca redunca
GGATTTGTCCTAATAGATCAGTGTAGTTTTTGACCCTGAGTAATTATATCAAAGTAACTTACTTTTATTCCTGCTTATTTAAATCAGAAATCTGCCATTACCCTTGCATAGTCTGAAATAAACTCCTTAGTTGGTGCAATCAGCATGTTTTCTGGTGATGTGTAGATGTTTGAAAATACTAATTACCTAATTAAGTACCAAAAAATAATCCTGTTCCAAATCAAATTTATGTTGGTAAAGACAAGAGATTAAAATGATCATCTCAGATTACAGGGGAAGGAGTTAGAAAAGAAAGGAAGCTCCTTTATTCAGTGTCTGTGTCTCATTTTTTATTCGTACTTTGCTCAGTTGTGTCTGACTCTTTTCAACCTTTATACTGTAGCTCACCAGGCTCCTAAGTCCATGGGATTTTTCAGGCTAGAGTACTGGAGTGGGTTGTCATTTCTTCCCATTCCAGGGATTGAACCCACGTCTCCAGTATCTCCTGCATTGCAGGCGGTTTCATTACCATTAAGCCATTGGGGAAGCCCCTTAACTACTTGGCTACCAGTCAGCATTTCCTTCACAGGTAGAGGATCTGAGCACTCCACTTGTTGGCTGTGCTGACTTACCTGGAAATGTAATGCATTTGTACAGTTATTGTCTCCCTCAGAATCTTAAGTACCAGACACAAGCTGACTGAAAGGCAAGTGTAGAATGTTGACCAAATTTGAAGAGCTCCCAGGTTAGATCAAAGAAGTATAGTGCTGTTGTACAGTTATAGCTAGTGATATTTGATTCTAGCAAGTGTAGCAGAAGAGGCAGCAAACAAGAACCATCCAGGATAGATATAACAACAATCTGAGTTTGAGAAGTGTAATGATTAGATTTGAATGAATACTATTCCTCAATTAAAATCATATGCTTTGGAAAATGCATTTGGGAGATGTGTTATGCTGATTTAGGCTAATTCAGTCTTCAAGATGAATTTTGCATCAAAATTATAAATAACGCCCATCTACATGGTTGCTATAGAACTTCCTTCTGTTTAATGCAATTTAAACTTCCTTTCTCTGTAGTTCAGATCTGAGTCTCTTCTCTAATAGTACCTGACTTGGAGTCATGAGGAGAAGGGGACAACAGAGGATGAGATATTTGGATGGTATCACCTACTCCATGGACATGAGTTTGAGCAAGCTCTGGTAGTTGGTGATAGACAGGGAAGCCTGGCATGCTGCAGTCCACGGGGTCGCAAAGAGTCAGATATGACTGAGCAACTGAACTGAACTGGAGTCTAGGTTCCAATTCTTCTTTTTTTAAAAATTTAATGTTTGGTTTCAGTGGATCTTAGTTGCTACATGTGGGCTTTATCTAGTTGTTGGGGGTGGGCTCAGTAGTGTGGCTTGCCTGTTCTATATCACAGGCTCAGCAGCTGTGGGGCTCAGGCTTAGTTGAGCTGAGGCATGTGGAATCTTCCCAGACCAGGGATTGAACCCAAGTCCCCTTCATTGGCAGCTGAATTCTTAGTCACTGGACCACTAGGGAAGTCCTGTGTTCCAATTCTGCCTTCATTGTTCACTGACCCTGTAAATATATGCTAAAATAAAACTCATGCTCAAGGTTCTCCAGTGTAAAATGAGTCTAACAATATTATCCTATCAAACTGATATTTGTGGTGAGGAACAAGTAGCATTAGGTACTAGAATAGAAGAAAGAACTCTGAATACTGTGATCACTGCAATTAAGTTAATAAAAGTAAGGTAGGCAATGTAGTGTCAAATGCATTTTAATAGAAAAATTTATTTTTCCAACAAAAATGAAATTACTGACAAAAAGTACATGTGGCAAACATAAATATGGAATGTGAGCTTATAGAGCTTCCCTGGTGGCTCAGCTGGTAAAGGACCTACCTGCCAATGTAGGAGATGGAAGAGACATGAATTCATCTCTGGATTGGGAAGATCCCCTGGGGACAGAAATGGCAACCTGCTCCAGTATTCTTGCCTGGAAAATTCCACAGACAGAGGAGCCTGGCAGGCTATAGTCTATGGGGTTACAAAGAGTTGGACACAACTTAGCATACACACACACACACACACACACACACAGACACACACGCACACACACACACAAGCTTATAGGCGTCCATTTTCTTCTTCGCCCTTTTTACCTAGGTAGCTTTACCTCAGTCTTGTTCAGGAGCATCTTACCGGGGATTTCTCCTCCACTCCTACCCCATTACAATAGGTAATGATGTGTTATTTCCCTTATACAATCTAGTTCTCACTAGAATTCCTCTGTGTAACACACATCACCCTTTGTAATGGCTACTTGTGTGCATGTTTGATTGTCTTTCGCTTTAAGTCCTGAACTCCAAGAGCTTGTTTGTTTTACTTATATACCTGAATGTGGCAGCAAATCATCACTGAATGATTGTTAGGTAAATGTTTCAACCTTAATACATTTATATAAATCCGTTTGACTCACTAACCAAAAATTGGGTTCAGTTCAGTTCAGTTGCTCAGTTGTGTCTGACTCTTTGTGACCCCATGGACTGCAGCACACCAGGCTTCCTTGTCCATCACCAGCTACCAGAGCTTGCTCAAACTCATGTCCATTGAGTCAGTGATGCCATCCAACCATCTCATCCTCTGTTGTCCCCTTCTCCTCCCTCATTCAATCTTTTCTAGCCTCAGTGTCTTTTCCCATAGAGTCAATTCTTCACATCAGGAGGCCAAAGTATTGGAGTTTCAGCTTCAGCATCAGTCCTTCCAATGAATATTCAGGACTGAGTTTTTTAGGATGGACTGGTTGGATCTCCTTGCAGTGTAAGGGACTCTCAAGAGTCTTCTCCAACACCACAGTTCAAAAGCATCAATGCTTCAGTGCTCAGCTTTCTTTATAGTCCAGCTCTCACATCCATATATGACTATTGGAAAAACCATAGCTTTGACAAGACAGAACTTTGTTGGCAAAGTAATGTCTCTGCTTTTTAGTACGCTGTCTAGGTTGGTCATAGCTTTTTTTCCAAGGAGCAAGCGTCTTTTAATTTCATGGCTGGAGTCACCATCTGCAGTAATTTTGGAGCCCAAAAAAGTAAAGTCTCTTACTGTTTCCATTTCCCCATCTAGTTGCCATGAAGTGATGGGACCAGATGCCATGATCTTAGTTTTCTGAATGTTGCATTTTAAGCCAACATTTTCACTCTCCTCTTTCACTTTCATCAAGAGGCTCTTTAGTTCCTCTTCACTTTCTGCCATAAGGGTGGTGTCATCTGTATATCTGAGGTTGTTGATATTTCTCCTGGCAATCTTGATTCCAGCTTGTGCTTCATCCAGCCTGGCATTTCGCATGATGTACTCTGCATATAAGTTAAATAAACAGAGTGACAGTATACAGCCTTGACGTATTCCTTTCTTGATTTGGAACCAGTCTATTGTTCCATGTCCAGTTCTAACTGTTGCTTCTTGACCTGCATATAGATTTCTCAGGAGGCAGGTCAGGTGGTCTGGTATTCCCATCTCTTTCAGAATTTTCCACAGTTTATTGTGATCCACACAGTCAAAGGCTTTGACATAGTCAATAAAGCAGAAGTAAATGTTTTTCTAGAACTCTCTTGCTTTTTCAATGATCCAGCAGATGTCGGCAATCTGATCTCTGGTTCCTCTGCCTTTTCTAAAATCCAGCTTTAACATCTGGAAGTTCATGGTTCACATACTGTTGAACCCTGGCTTGGAGAATTTTGAGCATTACTGTACTAGCATGTGAGATTGGAGAAGGCAATGGCACCCCACTCCAGTACTCTAGCCTGGAAAATCCCATGGACAGAGGAGCCTGGTGGGCTGCAGTCCATGTGGTCGCTAAGAGTCGGGGACGACTGAGCGACTTCACTTTTGCTTTTCACTTTCATGCATTGAAGAAGGAAATGGCAACCCACTCCAGTGTTCTTGCCTGGAGAATCCCAGAGACAGTGGGCCCCCATCTATGGGGTCGCACAGAGTTGGACACGACTGAAGCGACTTAGCAGCAGCAGCAGCGTGTGAGATGAGTGCAATTGTGCAGTAGTTTGATCATTCTTTGGCATTGCCTTTCCTTGTGATTGGAATGAAAACTGACCTTTTCCAGGCTTGTGGCCACTGCTGAGTTTTCCAAATTTGCTGGCATATTGATGCAGCTCTTTCACAGCATCATCTGTTAGGATTTGAAATAGCTCAATAGGAATTCTATCACCTCCATGAGCTTTGTTCATAGTGATGCTTCCTAAGGCCCACTTGACTTAGCATTCCAGGATGTCTGGCTCAAGGTGAGTGATCACACCATCATGGTTATCTGGGTCATGAAGATCTTTTTTGTACAGTTCTTCTGTGTATTCTTGCCACTTCTTAATACTTTTGGCTTCTGTTAGGTCCATAAATTGGGTTCAGGATTCCTCATAAACTCAACATAATAACTGCAGAAATCAAGGAAGAGTCAGTCATTCTACTGGAACTTGGGTTAATTATGTTTACTGTATACCCAGATGCTGATTACTATCTTTGAGATCCTAGGTTCAAAGTAAATTTGGTTCTTTTAATATTACATGAAAAGGATTTCTGGTTTTCTTACCATTTATTGAACTGTAGTCAGTCATTTCAGATGTTGAAAATCTTCTGGCTGTAAATAAATTTTGAGTCAATTTTTAATTATTCATTTATAAAATAATTCCTTACAGTAAGATTATATTTTCGGAAAGAAATCCATATGTTAAGGGTTTTATTTATTAATTTTTTCACTTGAGCTGTACTTATTTACATGAGCACCTTATCAGATTTATCAAGGCCAAGCCATAGCACATCAGCAAGGTTACACAGGACCCAGAGGCTTATGAGTTCCTGTCACAGCTCTGCACATAACTTCTCTGTGGCCTTGTGCCAGTCAGTAAGCACTTCTGGACTTTAATGTCCCAGTCATGTAATTGGGATTATATTGTGTGTCTCTTTCTGCATCACTTGAATGGTGAGAGGATTAATGAAGAGGCTGACTTGACCCTACCAGTGAGAAAGAAGTAAATCACTAGCTTTTTAAGAGGTTCATTAACTCTTTGAAGCTTGTAGCTATTTAACGCTTGGAAAAGATAATTTACCAAATGACCCCAGGTTAGCCTCAAAGATGTTACGCACCTCCCCATAGTGAGAAATTGTTTGGTTCTCACTGGCAAAAGCAGGCATTCAACCTTTTATATCGCTTTGCAGGAGTTAGTTTCATAAATGTGCGTATTGGTTGCATCGCTCTGTTAATACCTTGTAAAAATATTGTGGGTGAAACTGTATTGAGAATATATTAAAATGTATTTTTTAGGTAATATTTGTTCAAATGAGAGACACTCTACTTTATATTTATGTTATTTTGCATCCTAATTATTATACCTTATTTTCGGTGGAATATGTTCATGCAAGTTCTCAAAACACATTTTATCACTGCAGTGTTTGTGCAGTCCTCCCCCGCCCCCAAGATTTATGTGTGTTTTAAATTAACTGATATAGCTACCATGTAAGGGTAGCCACAAAGGCTTCTCATGTGACTCAGCTGGTAACGAATCTGCCTGCAGTGTGGGAGACCTGGATTCGATGCCTGGGTTGGGAAGATCCCTTGGAGAAGCGAAAGGCTACCCAGTCCAGTATTCTGGCCTAGAGAATTCCAAGGGCTGTATAGTTCATGGGGTTGCAAAGAGTCAAACACAACTGAGTGACTTTCACTTTCTTTCACTTTCAGCTACCATGTAAATGTCTGTAAAACACATTATATGTTAAAAAAGAAGTCCCCACACTTGAAATGTTTAGAAAGTACTGTCCAATAACAAGTCTGACTATATTTAGAATGCAAATCTGGCTATATTTAGTATTTCTATTCTTGAGTATAACAAGATCTGAGATGCCATTTTGGATTTTCCCCATTGTTTCTATCACTTTTGTTTCATTAAATACTTTCTCATCTTTGTTGTTGGTCAGAATTGGGTTCAGAGAGCATGTGCCTTTATTCTTCTAACTTCTCAAACAGGAGCTCTAATCTTGCACACCAAAAATCTATAAGATATACTGATTTTATCAAATAGAATTCTTTGAGATACCTAGCTATTTGAAATGAACGTTGCTTAGTCTTGTTCGACTTTTCGTGACCCCATGGACTGTAGCCCACCAGGCTCCTCTTTTCATGAGATTCTCTAGGCAAGAATAATGTAGTGGGTAGCTGTTCCCTTCTCCAGGGAGATATTCCCAACCCAGGATTGAACCCAGGTCTCCTGCATTACAGGCAGATTCTTTACTGTCTGAGCCACCAGGGAAGCCCAAGAATACTGGAGTGGGTAGCCTATCCCTTCTCCAGGGGATCTTCCTGACCCAGGAGTCGATCCAAGGTCTCTGGCATTGCAGGTGGATTTTTTTGCCAACTGAGCTACCAGGGAAGCCCAGATATTTGAAGTCCCCCATAATTAAATATTTTGAGACAGTATATGTGAATGTGTTTTGCAGAGTGTCTAGTAGCTACATGGTAGATGCTCAGTACATCTTAATTTTTTTGTTTTTGCTTTTAAAATGGTGGCTTCAAAATGTGGCATTTACACCCTTCAGTTGGGCAAAGGGCCTGTTTTAAATGCCCTGAGTGGTCTCAGGTTTCTTTCTTTCTCCTTTTATTCTCCTCCAGCCTTTGTACCAATCACATTGCTCTTTCTCCAGCCTGGGATTCTTTTCAGTGAAATAATAACATTTTAATCTCTGATATCTATTTGTAGTGTTATCCTATCAAGTTTGGGAGATACATTACAGTCACCCCTAGGTATTCATTGGGGATTTGGAAAAACCCCTGCAGATACCAAAATCTGCACATGCTCCAGTCTCTTTAAAAAATGGCATAGTATATGCATATAACCTATGTAAAATCTGTGGATACTTTAGAACATCTCAAGATTACTTTTAATACAGAATAAAATGCAAATGCTATGTAAATAGTTGCAAATGTAATGTAAATAGTATGCAAATAGTTGCTGGAGTATGGCAAATTCAAATTTTGCTTTTGAGGACTTTCTGGAATTTTGGGGGAATATTTTCATCTCTGATTGGTTCAATCTGTGTGTAGAACCTGTGGCTACAAAAGGCCAACTGGACTTCTTTGCTTAGAACTCCCCTGCTCTTTCTGCTCTTTTGGACTCTGTTCAAGAGCCACCTACTCTAGCAAATTTTCCTTAACCTCCCCAGTTAGATGTCCCTCATCTCTTATTTCACAGAAATCCATATGTATCTCTCTCAGTATTTTAAACTACTATAATTATTAGTCCATTAAACTGCCTCACTCACTAGACTGTAGGTCTCAGCCACTGAAGTTCTCAGGCACTGTATTTCATCTCTGTAACTCAGGGCTTAGTACATAATAAGCATTCAATAAATATTTACTGATATGGTAAATAAAATTGTATTTATTTCCTTGTGTTAGTATCTCAAATTTATTACCCATTGTGCTTTGGAGTTTAGACATCTTAGATCATAACTCTTATATCTGCCTCTCCTTTGCAAATGGGTTTCTGATGTAAATTATTGAGCCTCTCTTCTATTGCAAGTCTTCTTCCAATATCATTTATGTCCTCCAAAGTAACCATTCTATTTTTATAGTTTTAACTGAACATTTTCACTGCACTACTTTCATTTCCAATTGAAAACCTTTCTGATCAAAGCTGTAAATTTCTGAACATATTGATTTTTCCAGTTCTTGCGACATGAGTATTTTATCCCAACTAATTTTCATCATTTTGATACTTTTAACCTTTTATTTTATATTGGAGTATAGTTGATTAACGTTGTTAATTTCAGGTATACAGTAAAGTGATTCAGTTATACATATACATGTATATATTCTTTTTCAAATTCTTTTCCCATTTAGGTTATGTAATATTGAGCAGAGTTCCCTGTGCTATAGGTCTTTGTTGGTTATCCATTTTAAATGTAGCGGTGTGTACATGTTAATTCCAAACTTCCTAACTATCCCTTCTCTCCTGGTAACCCTAAGTTCATTTTCTAACTTTATCAGTCTGTTTCTGTTTAGTAAATGAGCTCATTTGCATCATTTTTTTAAAGATTCTGCATATAAGCAATATCATGTTTCTTTCTCTCTCTGACTTCACTTAATATGATAATTTCTAGATCCATCCATGTTGCTGCAAATGGCATTTCATTTTTTGTGACTGAGTGATGTTCCATTGTATGTGTGTACTGCATCTTCTTTACCTTTTGATGGACATTTGCTTCTTTTAATGGACATTTGCTTCTATGTCCTGGCTATTGTAAATAGTGCTGCAGTGAATATTGAGATGCATGTATTTTTTTAACTATGATTTTCTCCAGAAATATGCCCAGAATGGGATTGCTAGATAATATGGTTGCTTTGTTTTATTTTTTTAAGGAACCCCTCCATACTGTTCTCCGTCGTGGCTCTACCAGTTTACGTTCTCATTAACAGTGTAGCAAGGTTCCCTTTTCTCTGTACCCTCCTTTTGATGTTGGCCATTTTGACTGGTGTGAGGTGATACCTCATTGTAATAGTTTTGATTTGCATTTTCTCTAATAATTAGTGCTGTTGAGTCTCTTTTCATGTGCTTTTAATCTCCTTTTTTCACATCTCCAGCCTACCCATGTGAACACATTGGAGATCCTTTTCAGCTCTTACTTCGGTGACTTGGGGTGCTGCTTCTGGTGGATTAGCCTGGCAGAATGATATTGTTGTAGTAGTTCTATGACCATTCAGGTAGACAGTCTTTCTCTTTCACTTCAACGTAAATATTATGGCAAGTCAATGATTGTGTCAACATATGAGAACTTGTTTTTACAAATGAAGTTTCAGCAGAACATTTATTACTTTAGAGGTTAATGCATTTTTGAAAAGAATGTGATTCAAGTATGAGATTTTGACAAATATAAATTATTAATATGTATTAACATTATTAAGGAGAAGAATTAATTGATATCACTTGAGAGATGTTGAAATGTCCATGTATTTTTGTAACTCTTCCTGTGGCTGTGAGTGTTGTTGAGAATCAAACATAGTGGCAATGATACCTAACACATTACAGTTCTAACTTTAACATAGTTCTTTAGTCTCATTTAATTCTCAGAATAACCATGTGAGATAGTCAAGAAGAGCAGGAAGCAGATAAGGAAATTAGGGCTCAGGAGAGGCTGAGTGATTTGAGGACCAACCAAGCCGAGATTGGAGCTCCCTTTCTGAGATCCCGGTACCAGGCTTGTTCTATCACAGTACTTGGACTTGGTTAAAGAATATGCTAAAGTGCCATTTGAACCACTTTTGAAATAATAATTCTTTCAATGTCAGTATACAGGCCAAAACAAATTAAATTTTTGTTTTAAAAAGTAGGAATCTTAACATTTATCCTTATCTTCATGCATGAATATTAACTGAGGATCCACAGGGTGGTTGACACTGTAATTGACTAATTTCATGGGAGTTCAGACTTCCCATGAGACAATGATAGAGCAAAATGCTGCTGGTTAAAAGCATACTCGCAGATATATAGGCAAAAATATTTTTTTGTCCTTTGATCAGTGTTGTTTAGTCTTACTGAGCTATGGGTGGGAAGGAGGGTGTGTGTGTGTGTGTGTGTGTGTGTCTGTGTCTGTGTGTGTGTGTGTGTGTCTGTGTCTGTGTGTGTTTATGTGGTGTGATGTGACATGGAATTTGTCCTTTTATTTGGTGCATCAAAATTGCTGCCTTTTTTCTGTTGCTTTTGTTAATAAAAACTATTGTTGGAACTTCACTGGGTACCATGTGCTGATTTTCGCACTTGCTTTTAGTACTTGAATCTATCTTATGCATTGTTTTATCACAAAGAAATTTAGTAATTTTATTCTCATTGTATCTGAATGATCAGCTTTGTATGTGTGACTTGAGCTTATTTTATCCAGTTTTAGAACATGTGTGCCTAGGGAAAAAGGTGTTTTTTTTAAAGAGAACAACGGAAGTTAATTATTTTGCTGTATAATGCTGTTTTATTAAGCATTTGGCTTTGGCATTATTCATTGGCATCTGTCATTTCTCTATGCCTGAAGCTTTTTAACTCAGATAACAATTCATCAGAGGAGCACAATTATTCAAGAGTCCTCTGTATAAGAACCTGGAGTGTAAACTATTTTAGCTGTCTTTTGGGGTGATGTGGCAGCTTACTGATGACTATCAATACCGCCATAATCTCTCCTTGGCTCATGAAATTCAGGACTGGAAGCTTTTCCTTCTTGTAGGTATTGCTTGATCATGTTACTTCCATTATTATGAGAAAATGGGTGTGAAAGTGCTTTGAACTTTATTGAATGCTTAGCAAACATGAAAGTATTGCTATTATCATCAGTTATGCTTACCAGAATGCTCACCTTAATAAAGTGAGATTAGCTTGAAAAGGGAGCAAGATCTGCTATCTTTAGTTTTTTGTAAGTTGAGGGAAAGTAGTAAGAAAAATCTCAGCTAACAAAGAAATATCTGATCCATTATCTATTTTGTTACTGCTTTATAGGCTTTCAGTGCTTGGCAAAGAGGGATGAGATTGAGGAGGGGCAGAGGAATAGAGAGATAAGAAGGAAATAATTTCTCAAGAGACTTTCACTAAGATGTGGTGGGAAGATTGGCTCTTTGTTTCTCTGTCATCCTATTAATTTCTACTTGTGTTTTTTTAGTTGCATTAGAGTCACTGATTGAAGACTTTCACTAAAATTAAGTTTTTTTGTATAGCAATACAAACTGCTAGTTTTCTAAGGTTTTCTTAATAGCCTGAAATTATTATAGAATAAGGAGAGAGAATCAATTTGGCACTTTACTTAATGTCTGACTTTGCCCAAAGCATGTTTTATGTGCTATAATGTTGTCATAATAACTGTACAAAGAAGAGTCAGTTTTCCCTATTTTATATACTAGAATACAGAGGTTGCAAGATGATAAATCTATATGTTCAAGGTTATACAACCAGTAAATGGTAGAACTGGTGTTCAAGACTAGGTTTCTCAGAGCCCCTTACCAGGGCTTTTAATCTTGTATCCAGCATACTGACTTTAAAATTAAATGTTTATGCATTTGACATTTTCAAGGTTCTTTCATGAAGGTAATTTTCTCTGATTTTACCAAGAATTGTGTTGATGAGCTGAAATGATTTGCTTCATTTTTACAAATGAGCTTCAGAGTGTTTTGTCAGTTAAGGTATCTTCTGCTCTAACAGAAAGTCTAAAAATGTTTCATGTTCTGTTTCTCTTCCATGTAAAGTAAAAAGAAGAAAAAACCCTTCATATTTATAATTGGTGGAGTTGACTATTTTCCAAACGGTAACTCTGAGGCACCTAGTTGCCATCCATTTGGTGGTTTCTTCATCTTAAACATACAGTTTCCAAGATTGAACTGGTAGAAAGGACACGAAGAAGGAGAATGTGATGACAAAGATCATGTCTGTTCTGCTTCTGAGGATAGCCAGCTACCATACGACCCTACTTAACTGCAGGAGGAGTGGGAAGTGTTGGGTTTCCCTGGTGGCTGGGACTGCTCAGAATCTGCCTGCAATGTGGGAGACACTGGGTTGGGAAGATTGCCTTGAGAAAGGAATGGCTACCCATCAGGTATTCTTACCTGGAGAGTTCCATGGACAGAGGAGCCTGGCAGGCTACAGTTCATAGGCTTGCAAAGAGTTGGACATGACTGAAGGACTAACGCTCTCACTTCACACTGGCAAGTGCCATCTCTGGCAGGGCAGTGCTGAAGGTTTAGCAGGCACATGACCAGTTTTCTGAGTTTTTGCAGGTAATAGTTTCACCAGATGTATTGCCACCAGTATCCTCCAGCTTTCTAGCCTCTGACATTAATTCCTTATTATCCACTGCCTGGCCACAAAGCCAATCACATATATTTTAGGTTTTTTATTTTTTTTAACAGCAATACCTCATTTTAAGGAATGATTTTTTTTTTTTTTATTGATTGCAACAGACTAATTGCTGTGCCAAATAAACTTTAGAATTGTCATAGTTTAGCACATTAGACTAAGGAATCCCAGGGATGGCAGAGCCTGGTGGGCTGCCGTCTATGGGGTCGCAGAGTCGGACACGACTAAAGCGACTTAGCAGCAGCAGCAGCAGCACATTAGAAGTTTATTTCTTACTCACATACTAGCAACGTGGGACCACAATGGTGTATTTGTGTGTTGGGGGTGGGACATCTTGACATCCGTTTTATCACCTTTAACAGATGCCTTTCATGATCACATGAGCACTGATATCTTGATAGTGGATGGGAGTGTTTTATAGGTGGGTCCAACAGTGATGTCTGTCACTTCTGCTCATATTCCATTAGTCATAACTAAGCCATATGGCCGCATCTAAGCGGAACGCATAGTATAGCTATGTGCTCAGAAAAAAGGGGCAATACTTTGGTAAATAGCTTGCTATTTGGTTCCATTAAAAAAATAATGACTTTCTAAGCATATTTACATTGGCTACATCTATACATTTGACAAAAAACTGTGTGTTCACATGAACTGAAAAAGTATTTAAAATGTTCCAGTCATTATATAAGCAGAAAAAGAGGTGAAACAGCAAAAAGCTACCTAGCTGTAGCTGGAAGCTACTGTTTCTCATTTGAGTGTATAAAATATACTGACATATATGCAAAGCACTAGGCAAACCTGTTTTGATTATATTTACTAATAGTAAAAATTTGACTTTCAGTGTACTGCATACAACTTTGTCATTTGGAGAGGAAGTATATTTGTAGAACCATGAATGGTTTCTCTCAGTGACAGACATCACTCATCTTGAAAATAATCTATATTTGTAACTAGATTAAATTCATTTTATGGAGAATTTATATTCCTGCTGAGTTAAAAAGTGTGGTTTAGATAATATGTACTTTCTATCACAGCATGTCTGACTTTAATTGCTTTGTATGGAAAAACATAGACTGAATACATAGCTTTTGTTATGTTATTAAAATAAAATAAAGCATTAAAATATTTTTGAAGACTAAAGTAAAAATAACTGCATTGGCATGCAAATGTTAGCATCAAACCTGAAAATTGTTATTATTTTAAGGAAAATAGAGTTAAAAGAATAGACTGAATGCTATATTTTCTTATGTATATCTTAAAAATGCACCAAGGTTCAAATTTAAAAGGGGGAATTATGATTAAATTAACTGAAACAACATCAAATTTTAGGAAAATAGTGCTGATATTTTAATGATTTTATTATGAGAATTTATTGTTGGCTCCTTGGTCTAGACATATGGAAAAGGGAAAGTCCACTAGACAGAATAACCCAAAAATATGCCATCTATTTATCTAAAAAATATTTCTTAAAACCTACTTTTTGGCTCATGTTTGCAGCTGGTCAGATATCATCAATCACGTACATTGCACATGCTTAGTCAGTGTAGACTTTCCCTCTTCCACATGTCTAAGCCAAGGAGCCAACAATACATTTATACATAATTGTGTTTTTTTTCCTAACAATTTAAAAGTTTATATTGTACTCGTATCCAAACTGCCCAAAATGGCAAGAACCTTATCTGCTTTAAATATTCATTAACATACTTTCTCTCATGTTTCTCTCTTATTTTGTTGTCTAGAATTTTAGTTTTATATTTTTAAACATATAAAATAAGTTACGCTTTTGGTAGTCATTAATCAAATATAGCAATAGTAAAAAATAGATTTCATCTTTATATGATCAATCATACGATAGGGTCATGATTTTTGGCACTTTAGAGCTTATATATGAAGAACATTGCAGCCATAAAGTAAAGAGTACTGCTCTGCCAGATCTGGGCTTCCCTAGTGGCTCAGATGGTAAAGAATCCACCTGCAATGCAGGAGAACTGGGTTTGATCCCTGGTTTGGAAGATCCCTTAGAGAAGGGAATGGGTACTCGCTCCAGTATTCTTGCCTGGAGAATTCCATGAACAGAGGAGCCTGGTGGACTACAGTCCATAGGTTGCAAAGACCCGGACATGACTGAGTGATTAACACTTTTTTGTTTTTGTTTTTTGCCAGATCCAGGTAGAGAAGTCCTAGGGAAGGATTTTGGTCTTCCCAGCTTTGGTCATTCACCCATCCATTGTCCAGTTCATTGTGCCAAATGGATGAATGGCATGACTGAGTCAGTCTGTTTAGTATGCTGACATTGTGGTCAGGCAGGATGGAGGTGGGGTTTATTACCAAAAGGAGGAGGAAGAGGAGCTGTGTAGATACAAACAGTAGTTAAAATGAACCTTTTCCCCATTGCTTTCCCAGATTAAGGAGTGAGTGAAAGTTGCTCAGTCATGTTCTACTCTTCGTGACTTCATGGACTATATAGGCCATGGGATTCTCCAGGCAAGAATACCAGGGTGGGTAGCCATTACCTTTTCCAGGGGATCTTCTCAACCCAGGGGTCAAACCTAGGTCTCAGGCATTGCATGCAGATTCTTTACCAGCTGAGCCACCAGGAAAGCCATAATACTGGAGTGGGTAGCCTATGCCTTCTCCAGCAGATCTCCCCAACCCAGGAATTGAACCAGGGTCTCCTTCATTGCAGGCAGATTCTTTACCATCTGAGCTACCAGGAAAGCCCAGATTAGAGAACATGATCCTTTCTTAATTCTAATCCTATTCTAACAATATCTCTGTTATTGTCTTTATGACTGAGCCTTCCTTAGCCTTAGCTATGTGCATGTAATAGCTTGTTTATATGCTTTCTTAAGTTTATCACATGGCCTTATAGCTATATCTCTGTTTGTCTCTCTTATTAGCCTGTAATTTCTTTTGGTAAGAGAGTTGCCTTTGCATTTTTACAATCTTCATGTATTCATTCATTCAACTATTATTTATTGAGTGCCTTTGTGCCAAATATTGTGACAGACCCTTGGAAAATAGTGGACACTCAATAATGCCTGGGAATAAAGCTTCCCTGTACATTCTGAGAAAATATTTGTTTTGTTCCTAAGGTTTTGACAGGCTAGATTCTTTCATTTTCCTGTTATTGTAATTTAAAAGCCTAGACATTCTAGAGAATGACCTTTGAAAGGTTACACATGATGGGAATTTCAAGAGGAAAATTTTGGCTTGGCACACCAACCTCCTCACTGTGTTTTGAAATGTAGTACCTCAGGGAGGAGGCAAAGAAGGCCAAAACCTCCTTCATGAAGAGATAAACCGCAGGGCCTGGTGTATTCCTGTTTTCATTAAAATGGTAACATACCCATGTGTTTAGTCGGCTATAGGGTATTTCAAATTCTTTTAAACACTGAAGTACTGAAATAAATTTCAGTGTTTCTCAGGGTAGCACCAAAGAAAGGATAGAATAAAACAGAAGATATGGGAAAAAAAAAAAAACCACTCAACGTTCTACATTTTGACTACTATTTGTTATAATCATAAAAAACATATCTGAGCTGTTTCAATTTCTAAGACAAATCTCTTTTTAAAGAATAAGCAACTGATATTTCTGCATAGCCTATTTTCTGCAGACCCTGCGATGCTACCAAAAACTGAAATAATACTGTATTTGTGTGTGTTTGCACATGCATATGAATTTATTAAACTCCCTGACACATCCTAAACTGTACACATATTCTAAGGATGGCTGTGTATGATTTGGAGGATAATAAAACATCAGGTCCCATCACTTCATGGCAAATAGAAGGGGAAAAGGTAGAACCAGGGATGGATTTTATTTTGCTGGGCTCCAAAATCACTGTGAACGGTGACTGCAGCCATAAAATTAAAAGATGCTTGCTCCTTGGAAGAAAAGCTATGACAAACCTAGACAGCATAATAAAAAGCAGAGACATTACTTTGCTGACAAAGGTTTGTATAGTCAGAACTATGATTTTTCCAGTAGTCATGTATGGATATGAGAGTTGGACCATAAAGAAGGCTGTGTGCTGAAAAATTGATGCTTTCAAGCTGTGGTTCTGGAGAAGACTCTTATGAGTCCTTGGACAGCTAGAAGTTCAAACCAGTCAATCCTAAAGGAAATCAGTCCTGAATATTCATTGGAAGGACTGATGCTGAAGCTGAGGCTCCAGTACTTTGGCCACCTGATGCGAAGAGTTGACTCAGTGGAAAAGACCCTGATGCTGGGAAAGATTGAGGAGAAGGGAGGGGATGACAGAGAATGAGATGGTTGGATGGCATCATCAACTCAATGGGTGTGAATTTGAGCAAACTCCGGGAGATGGTGAAGGACAGAGGAGCCTGGCGTGTTGGTATCTATTCCATCCTGTCTCCCTGACCTTTGCTTCTGCTTGTTGTAAACACACAGTACAGTAATGGAGTAGACTTGCTCAGGAGTGTGGAAGGGCAGGTAGAAAATAATGGGGACTGAGAGGGAGAAAATATTGTGTCTAACATGTGGGAATGGCTTAGTTTTGAGAGAGACCAAAATGCTAACATTTTAAAGCATCTTTTACAAATAGTTCTCTTTTCAGTGAGCAACCAGTGGCAAGATTAGATGGATAAAGACTGTGTGAATGAAGTAGGATTTGAGTAACTAGTCTTAATTATTTCCCTTCAGATGTTGACCTGCAATATGACATGAAGCAATTTGAAGAAAAATGCTCTTTTCAATAGGTTGTAAAAATTAAAAGACACTTACTCCTTGGAAGGAAAGTTATGACCAACCTACATAGCATATTCAAAAGCAGAGACATTACTTTGCCAACAAAGGTCCATCTAGTCAAGGCTATGGTTTTTCCAGTAGTCATGTATGGATGTGGAAGTTGGACTGTGAAAAAAGCTGAGCACTGAAGAATTGATGCTTTTGAACTGTGGTGTTGAAAGAGACTCTTGAGAGCCCCTTGGACTGCAAGGAGATCCAACCAGTCCATCCTAAAGGAGATCAGTCCTGAGTGTTCTTTGGAAGGACTGATGCTAAAGCTGAAACTCCAATACTTTGGCCACGTCATGCGAAGAGTTGACTCACTGGAAAAGACTGATGCTGGGAGGGATTGGGGGCAGGAGAAGAAGGGGACAACAGAGGATGAGATGGCTGGATGGCATCACTGACTCGATGGACATGAGTTTGGGTGAACTCTGGGAGTTGGTGATGGACAGGGAGGCCTGGCGTGCTGCGATTCATGGGGTCACAAAGAGTCGGACATGACTGAACAACTGAACTGAACTGAAACAATACTTCTTTAAAGAGACCAGTCCTATTGATGGAAAAAGTGCCTACTTTGTAGACGAACCTCTGGCTGGTGGCTCAAAGGTTAAAGCGTCTGCCCCCAATGTGGGAGACCTGGGTTCGGTCCCTGGGTCAGGAAGATCCCCTGGAGAAGGAAATGGCAATCCACTCCAGAATTCTTGCCTGGAGAATCCCATGGACGGAGTAGGTTACAGTCCACGGGGTCACAAAGAGTTGGACACAACTGAGCGACTTCACCTTCACCTTTGTAGACGAAGAATAGAAGGAATTGTGTAATTCACAAAGATACCCCAAATGCCTTCATTAAAGAAAATGAACAAACACATTAATATCAGTGATTACATGTTAACATTGTGTTTACTTAAGGCATTAATTGAGACTTCTCTGGTGGCTCAGACGGTAAAGCATCTGTCTACAATGCGGGAGACCTGGGTTCGATCCCTGTGTGGGGAAATTCCCTGGAGAAGGAAAAGGCACCCCACTCCAGTACTCTTGTCTAGAAAATCCCGTGAATGGAGAAGCCTGGTGTCCATGGGGTCGCAAAGAGTCTGACATGACTGAGCGACTTCACTTTCACTTTCAAGGCATTAATTAGTATCAATGATAATGATTCCTCATATTCTTAGATATCCAATACATTATTCATTTCTCGTTTGGGTGCTACATGGGAAAAATCAGAGGGACTAGTTTTTATGTAGTGACTTACAGGAAAAATAGATTATTCATTAAGATAACAGGTGAATGTTAAATGGAGGCATTGTTGCATCACTGGTTATTTTTCCTGATGGTTTATTAAGTTTCTTTATTGTTCCTTTTTTTTGTTTGTTTGTTTACAACTTAATGTCTTCATGTGAAGTTGAGGGTATAATGAGTGTGAATATCAATATCTTTACTGGATATATCAATACCCTAGTGGAAGTTTAGCACATAATAATTTATGTGGCCTCCTGTACTTAACTTTTCATATGGGCTAGTGCATCATGAAGCTAAGTAAAGAATTAATAATTTCTTCTTAGAAGTCACAAGTGATTTGTTTTGCTTATTAAAAGTAAGTCTACTTCTAGAAAATTGGGATACTTAAGTTACTGGTTCCTAAATATCTTTCCTTAAATATTAAAATCTACTCATTTTATGTTAGCTTCTTTGACAAATTATTTTCTGTTATCTTTAGATTTCTTCACTTGCCAATGTGTTCTATTTATTCATTCACTCACTGCATTACAAAAGGTGTGATCAAGACTACTAACACAGATAAACCATTCAGTTTGAAGCTAGCTTCTACTTGCCAAAATAAATCACTGCTGATGGTGACTGCAGTCATGAAATTAAAAGATGTTTACTCCTTGGAAGAAAAGCTATGACCAACCTAGACATCATATTAAAAAGCAGACACATCACTTTGCCAACAAAGGTCCATATAGTCAAAGCTACGGTTTTTCCAGTAGTCATGTATGAGTGTGAGAGTTGGACTGTAAAAGAAGGCTGAGCACTGAGAATTGATGCTTTCAAGCTGTGGTGCTAGAGAAGACTCTTGGAGAGTCCCTTGGACTGCAAGATCACACCAGTCCATCCTAAAGGAAATCAACCCTGAATATTCACTGGAAGGACTGATGGTGAAGCTGAAGCTCCAATACTTTGGCCATCTGATGCAAAGAGTTGACTCAGTAGAAAAGACCCTAGTGCTGGGAAAGATTGAGGGTAAGAGAAGTGGGCAGTTATCATCTCGTGTACATTAATTTGAGCAATCTCCAGGAGATAGTGAAGGGCAGTGAAACCTGACGTGCTGGAGTCCATGGGGTTGCAAAGAGTCGGACACGACTTAGCAACTGAACAACAAAAGTGCTGCCTGATTCTGATATTTCAGGGGCTGAAGCCTGAAGAAGCCCAGACTTGAGGACAAACAAACAAATAACCCAGCTGTAGATCTTGCATTCTCTAGTTTATGGTCTTGTAGTTTGTACAAATGATGACAGAGTATCTGGTTGCTGGCTGGCTGTTTCTCTTTTTATTCCAACTGTTTTGGTTGTAAACACATTTTAGTCAGTAAGGCAAGAGTTATGAAGCAGAAATCTTGAGAATCTTTACTTTCAGGCTACTAAAGCTCTCTGACCCCTCTTTTCCACAAACAGATGAATTTTTATTATCTATTATTCTGTTCTCTAAATTCACAGAATAAAATCCAGGTTTATTTTCAATGATGAAGGCTACTTTAATTTTGTATTGGAGAATAACTTCTGTACCTTTAGAATTGGTCTCAGTCAGCCATCATAGACATTTGACTTAATTACACACATTTTTAACAAGTTGTATATGTGTCATCAGATCATTTCACCATGGAACATAAATGAGTGCTGTAATTACAGGGAAATGTCACATGCATTTCATTATCACAAAGCAGGATTTGCCTTAGAGAAATGAGTAATTTCTTTCTAAAGAAAAGGTAAAAGTTCAAGTATTTTTTTTTTTTTACTATTGCCGATACCTTAATGCATAAGTACATAGGTATGAATCTGGAGGATTAAATATGAGAGAGGAGAGTGATTTTTCAAAAACAAATTACTTGAACATTCTTTTCCAAAATCAGAAAAATTTCTCAATACTTAGTTACTTTTATTCAGAATTGAAAAATATCAAGTCACTAATATCACTAATGGTATACCTTACCCTAAGTTCCTCATAGAAGTGTCACAGTCTAGTGAGATCTGAATTGACTCAGTAGATAGCTTATGTGGATTATTTCTTGAGATCCTGGATAATTTTTTAGTTTTAGACAAGATATTCCTTTCTGTGCTTGATTTCTTCGAATTTCTCTGAAGTGCCCAAATTCCATCTTGCCTCATGGCGCTGCCTAGAGCTGTTTTCCTTTCTCTATTTGCTTGGCTGGTTCCATTCTCATACTTTAAGTGTCCGCCAAGTAGCATTGCTTCTAAAAGGCCATTTTTTGGACTACTCCATCAAAATCCCTTTTGATGTTATGTACTCTCATTATGCATCGTCTCTTCATTCATTTTACATTTTTAGTTTGTAGTTAAGGATTTGTCTAGTCTTTGCCTTTTTCTTATTACCACTTCTTGGGGACTGAGGACTCCATAGGTACTGGGGCACATAGTAGGTGTTTATTAAAATTTGGTGACAGAGGGAATGATCTTGGTATTAAGGCTGGAATCAAATCCTATCAAATCAAATCAAATCTCCAGAATCCTACTGTTGTGGTACCTTAGCTACTGCATGATTTTACCATGCAATATATTGGATTATTTTCTGTCTTTTCTCCATATATAAAATAGTCTCCACATGTTCTAAATTCAAGAGATGTCTCATTTCCACAGTATATTTGGGAAGCATAATAGAAGCAAGTAATTTTGGCCTCCCTAAGTATATTATTAATTGTAGTACAGCATCAAAAATAGTAAAATTCTGAACAGAAAATGAGTTTCTTTTGACACCTAAAAAGCTTTTGCTTTTCAAAAGAACTGATTTACTCTCAAGACAAAACCTAGTTTTTTCAAAGATAAACTACATGTGTTTCCTCCCTCTGATTTTTGGTAAATTAATAGGAAAGGGTAAAAATATGCTTTCTTTCTATGGAATTAAGCCCCTTTAAGCTTTATTTTCATTAAAAATCTCTAAACACTGATTATTTCCCATCACACCTTCAACACATTCACATGTGCACACAGCTTCATTCTGCATTTTTTTCAAGTACAAATTGTCTTGGAGACTTGATTGACTTAGGT
>SJYQ01004285.1:279602-297625 GCA_006410935.1 Redunca redunca
TTGGAGACTTGATTGACTTAGGTATGAAATAGTTTTCTTGTCCAAATCAAAAACAGATATGTCAAATTTTCTCAAACTTTTTTAGCAGCAGGCTTTCATTTGCTGGCTTTCTTGCCTTTTAGTTTTCTCTGTGGAGGGAACATATTTGAAAACAGTACCAGCATTTTCATATTACTATTTTATTACTAAATAAAGCAACTTATATGATTTTAGAATTAGAAGTGTTCTTAGAGATAATCTAGTCCAATAACCTCATTTCTTATTGTCATGACAGGGAGGCCTGGCGTGCTGCAATTCATGGGGTCGCAAAGAGTCGGACACGACTGAGCGCTGAGCTGAACTGATAGTAACAAAATGAAATTTGTATAATGCTTCTTTTTTGAAATGTATTTGAAATAAAAGATTGTAAATAAAAGGCAGTAGTGCTCAGTTGTGTTTGGCTCTTTGCATCCCTACGGACTGTAGCCCGCCAGGCTCTAGAGTGGGTTGCCATTTCTTCCTCCAGGGGATCTCTCCAACCCAGAGGTTCAACCTGCTTCTCCTGTGTTTCCTGAAATGGCAAGTGGATTCTTTACCACTGAGCCACCTGGGAAGCCAGCCCTATGAATGAAAATCTTTCAATAAAGAATACATTTTAATTTTCCTTTTTCATAAAAAGGAGAGGGGTAATTTAGTCCCCTCAACATTTTAGTGATTGTTTCATTCTAAGACTTTATTTATATCCTCTTTTGGATGTTTGTTAAGTTCTAGATCTTGGCTAGAGTATATTTGTTTCCCCTTATAAGGACTTTTAATAAATAAATAATCCTATATTAATTTGATGCTATTAGATAATTTGTGTGTTTAGGGAATATGGTATCTTTAAGCTTCTGTTGAGGTTTAGGATGTTGATAATAGTAGTGGTAGTTATAAATGATATATTGATTTTGGCACCAAAGCTTGCTCATTGTTAAAATTTACCAAGGACCTTCTTTACCGCATAGTTTCAGATTGATTAATCTCCCTCTGAAGTTCAGTTCAGTTGCTCAGTCATGTCTGCCTCTGTGACCCCATGGACTGCAGCACACCAGGCCTCCCTGTCCATCACCAACTCCAGAGCCTACTCAAACTCATGTCCATTGAGTTGGTGATGCCATCCAACCATCTCATCCTCTGTCGTCACCTTCTCCTCCCACCTTCAATCTTTCCCAACATCAGGGTCTTTTCAAATGAGTCAGTTCTTTGCATCAAGTGGCCAAAGAGTTGGAGTTTCAGCTTCAACATCAGTCCTTCCAATGAATATTCGGAACTGCTATACTCCAATAAAAAATAAAACATTAAACAAAAATTCTGTGTTTTAAATAATTCTAAAACAATTTTCCTGAATAATCATAAAAAGTTACTAGTAAAAATCAGTCTCAAAAGAGCACATATTTTATGGTTCCATTTACATGAGACATCCAGAAGAGGCAAATCAATAGAAAAGACAGATTAGTAGTTGTCTAGGGCTGGGGGACAGGAAGTGAATGCTAAAGAGACTTCTTGTTGGCATGGTAAAAATGTTCTAAAATTAGAGTGATGGTCACACAACCCCATCAGTTCAGTTTAGTCACTCGGTCATGCCCAACTCTTTGTGACCCCATGGACTGCAGCACACCAGGCTTCCCTGTCCTTCACCAACTCCTGGAGCTTACTCAGACTCATGTCCATTGAGTCGGTGATGCCATCCAACCATCTCATCCTCTGTTGTCCCCTTCTCTTCCCACCTTCAATCTTTCCCAGCATTAGGGTCTTTTCCAGTGAGTCAGTTTTTCGAATCAGGAGGCCAAAGTATTGGAGTTTCAGCTTCAGCATCAGTCCTTCCAATGAATATTCAGGATTGATTTCCTTTAGGATGGACTGGTTGGATCTCCTTGCAGTCCAAGGGACTCTCAAGAGTCTTCTCCAACACCACAGTTCAAAAGCATCAATTCTTCAGCACTCAGCTTTCTTTATAGTCCACTTTCACATCCATAGATGACTAGCCTTGACTAGATGGACCTTTGTTGGCAAAGTAATGTCTCTGCTTTTTAAACCCTCTGAAGTAGCACTACTCTTTTCCTCAGGCTGTCTGGCCAATGCAGTTTTCCCTCTGTCCTAAGGTGTCAAGCCATTCCTTTTGTTCTTCCTTCCCTTCTAAATGTTTATAGTAAAGCCTTTTCTAATTTGTTTTTATCCCCAGCAAATGGTAGATACTCAGTAAATATTTGTTGAATAAGAATAAAAATATAATTTATTATATTTCTACCATGTTATTTATTCAGTTTTCAAATTTATCTAGCTGGAAAAATTTAACACATTCATGAGACTTATTATTTCATAATATATCATATCATTTCTTCTATAAATGGATTTTCCTAGTGTTTCAGATTTTTCTGAAAATCTAATCAATTAATATAGGAAGAAAAGAATATATATTTGGGAATAAATGAAATTTATCTTTACCCTGGACTTCCCTGGTGGCCCAGATGGTAAAGAATCTGCCTGCAATGTGGGAGACCCAGGTTCGTTCCTTGGATTGGGAAGATCCCCTGGAGAAGGAAATGACAACCCACTCCAGTATTCTTGCCTGGAAAATCACACAGACAGAGGAGACTGGAGGGCTACAGTCCATGGGATCACAGAGTTGGACACAGCTGAGCAGCTAACACTTCAAAACAAGATTTTATGATTCTTAAGGGCAGGGACAGTGTCATGTGTTTCTTTTATGGTTTTCCATTTTCATCAAGTGTAAGAATAGATTGCTACTGAAGTCTTAGAGCTTTTAAAAAATGATTTGTATTAGACTTCAACTCTTGATATTTTAGGACTAGGAGGAATTTTAGAGATGGTCCAATTTAATCTTTTCCTGTTTCAGACAAAGAAATGGAAACATGAGAGCTTGTTGCCATTAACATAGTATTTGTACCTACTTAGGGACTGTAATAATAGCCACCTTTCCCTGGTGGCACAAATGGTAAAGTATCTGTCTGCAGTGTGGGAGACCTGGGTTCAACCCCAGAGTCGGGAAGTTCTGGAGAAGTGAATGGCTACCCACTCCAGTTTTGTTGCCTGGAGAATCCCATGGCCAGAGATGCCTGGTGGGCTACAGTCCATGGGGTTGCAAAGAGTTGAACATGACTGAGTGGCTAACACTATTGAACAGGTAGGCTACTGGATGTGATTATAAACACTTCCCATGTATTACCTTGTTAATCCTGATATTTCCCACTGAAGCTATGTATTAATTTTATCCCCATTTTGTCCATGAGAAAGAGAAGTCCAGATGGGTTAAAATAGCTGCTCATCTTCACACAGCTAGTAGGTAGGAAAGTTACTGAATGTCTCTGAGCTCTCACTCAATTCATATGCTTTTAATATATTGCCTCTCTGATTAGGACCAAGATCTTCTGAGCCTGATTCCTAATCGTCTGCTTTCATGTGTGTCTACTCTGAAAAACTTAGAGATGATGGAGTGTTCTAAGTGAGAAATAGATATTAGGGTGGCAGTGGAGATAGTAGGGGGTAGTAATGAAAGGAAGCTGGTGATGGTGAGATGAGAATATAATATGGAAGAGAAGAAATGGTGGTGTGCAATTCTGGCTGAACAAGTAATCATAAAGTATTTTTGGAAGAAGACAGATCCTTCTGAGTAGGGCCCATGAAATGATATTTGCTCAGAGGAGTTTAAACTAATCAGGGATGATCGTTCTGAGAGGAGACCAAATCAAGAGGTAATTCCAAGCTCATCTACAAAATATCTATTAGGCCTTCCTTGTTGTGCTGTTTTCTCTTCTGAAATAAATTTGCTATTGTGAGTGTTGTTTGTCTTTTGAAAGGATCCCTCAAATGATACTGTAAGGACACCTAGATAGAGGACATAAAATCTACTTTCGTCATTTGGCTTCTTGCTGAGGTGTGAATACATCAGAGATGAGGCATAAAATCCTCACTGTTGATGTTTTTTGCCTTGTGAGGACTACTTTAATAAGTGACACAGAGGGCAAGTAGGAAAGGACACAGAACTCAGTCTCCTCATTTAGTTTCCAGCTGATGTGTGAATAATTCAGGGGTGATGCACAATGTTTTTATTTTATGCCATTTGGCATTTCATGCAGGCAGCTGAATGGCTTTTATCCGAAGTCTTAGTAGGACCATCTTAGCAGAGTGGCACTTTGGAATAATTCAGAATTATTTGAAAATTCAACTAAGGGATATTTGGTGCAAGGCAGAGTTTCTGAAATTTTTAAGAAAAGAAACCTGGATAGATCATGTATCCAGATACATGTATCCATGTATTAACATGTATTTAGTTAAGAGAAATACAGGGCATAACATTCTACTGATCGTGGCTCTCTCTTGTATTGACATTTTGAAAATGTCTTAGAGCCACGTAATCTTAGGTCTCAGAAAGCAAACTTACCTGAACTTGGCCTACTAATGGGCAGAAACAAAACAAAACATTCTAGTCAAAACTTACACATACCCATCTTTCTAAATTCCATATATATGCGTTAGTATACTATGTTGGTGTTTTTCTTTCTGGCTTACTTCACTCTGTATAATCGGGTCCAGTTCCATCCATCTTCTTAGAACTGATTCAAATGTATTCTTTTTAATGGCTGAATAGTACTCCATTGTGTATATGTACCACAGCTTTCTTATCCATTCATCTGCTGATGGCATCTAGGTTGTTTCCATGTTCTGGCTATTATAAACAGTGCTGCGACGAACATTGGGGTACATGTGTCTCTTTCTATTCTGGTTTCCTCGGTGTGTATGCCCAGCAGTGGGATTGCTGGGTCATAAGGCAATTCTATTTGCAATTTTTTAAGGAATCTCCACACTGTTATGCGAGACAACAAAAGAGACTCAGATCTATAGCACGGACTTTTGGACTCTGGGGGAGAGAGAGAGGGAGAGGGTGGGATGAGATGGGAGAATGGCATTGAAACATGTATACTATCAAGTACGAAACGAATCACCAGTCGATATCAGATGCAGGATGCAGGATGCTTGGGACTGGTGCAAGGGGAGGACCCAGAGAGATGGTATGGGGTGGGAGGTGGGAAGGGATTCATGTTTGGGAATGCTTGTACACTCGTGGTGAATTCATGTCAATGTTTGGCAAAAGCAATACAGTAATGTAAAGTAAACTAAAGTTAAAATAAAAATTTCAAAAAATTTAAAAAACAAAACAAAAAAAACTTACACATAAATGTCTTCTTATTAAGATTAACCAGCCAATCTTAACTTTATGAATGGCAGTAACTCCAGCTTGCTGATTATCAATCCAGGAAATTGTAACATGTTTAGCATTTACACATCTAGTTGAAAAGATTAGTATTATCAGTTCAGTTCAGTTCAATTCAGTCATTTAGTCATGTCTGTCTCTGCGACCCCATGGACTGTAGCACTCCATGCTTCCCTGTCCATCACCAGCTCCAAGACCATCACCATCACCAAGCTTGCTCAAACTCATGTCCATCGAGTTGGTGATGCCATCCAACTATCTCATCTTCTGTCATCTCCTTCTTCTCCTGCCTTCAGTCTTTCCCATAATCAGGGTCTTTTCCAATGAATCAGTTCTTCTCATCAGGTGGCTAAAGAATTGGAGCTTCCGCTTTAGCATTAGTCCTTCCAATGAATATTCAGGACTGATTTCCTTTAGGATGGACTGGTTGGATCTCCTTGCAGTCCAATGGACTCTCAAGAGTCTTCTTCAACATCACAGTTCAAAAGCATCAATTCTTCGGCACTCAGCTTTCTTTATGGTCCAAGATTGAAAAATAATAAGTTTTAGTGAGACTTGAGTTAAATTCTTGGGTTAGGAAGATCTCCTGGAGAAGGGAATGGCTACCCACTCCAGTATTCTGGATAATTCCATGGACAGAAGAGCCTGGTAAACTACATACAGTCCATGGGGTTGCAAAGAATCAGACACGACTGAATGACTGTTACATGATAAGTGAATGTAAATATATATAATATAATTATCTTGGGATATGTTCAATTTAGCAGTGTTAAATGACTTTCTCTAATTATAAAGTGCAAAATGGAATCTAGTAAGTCTAGGTTGGACACATTTACTATTGACAATAAGTGCCTAGGAAATGATGAAAAAAGGCAGAAGGTATGGTAATGAAATTTTGAAAATATTGTTAGTGGTTTTGCGTTTTCTAGTTATCAGATTGTTGTCATTTTCCTCCCCCTGGATTTTAGAATAAAATCTGCTATTGAAAGTGAACTGATTTAATGAAGGAGTGTTAAATATTCAATGAAGCAGCAAATCTGTTCATGTTTTTATTAGCATATAGTTTTGAAGAAATAAAACACATCTAAAGGAAAGACTTAGAGTCTAAGATACAGGCATAAAACAAGGTCATATCTGTATATCTTGTATATACTTAATGAGAATGAAAATATTTGGCCTCTCTGATTTACTGTCACAGAGTCACATTGCAGAATCATAAAGCTTGTGCTTAAAAGACTGTTTACATTACTTAAAATGTAACCTTACAGTACTTACATTGGGTTTCCCTTGTGGCTCATCTGGTAAAGAATCCACCTGCAGTATGGGAGACCTGGGTTCGATCCCTGGGTTGGGCAGATCCCCTGGAGAAGGGAAAGGCTACCCACTCCAGTATTCTGGCCTGGAGAATTCCATGGACTGTTTAGTCCATGGGGTTGCAAAGAGTCAGACATGACTGAGCAACTTTCACTTCACTACATTACTTAGAAAGAAGTATTCCACTGACAGCTGGGTGAGACATATTGCCATTGGACAAAGTCTAAAAGGCCTACTGCCTTCCAGAGGAAAAGATCTTCTTATTAAAAAGGAAGGTAATTTATAAAAGTATTGGAAGCACACGAGAAAAAAATAAGGCTAAGACGAAGAGAAAGCTTATAAAATAAGATGTTAATTATGTGCTGGAATCAGAGAAGCTGAGTACAATGGAGAAAGTCATCTGTAAAATGATTGTCTTTTGAAAGGAAATAATAGAGATATTTCCGAATCAATGCAGAGAGGGTAATGAAACATCTGTGTGTGATTGGATTTTAATTAGGGCATATATATATATATATATATATATATATATAAGCCTTTTGAGGAAAGAACAGCACAGAACAAGCCCCCATACTCAATAAATGAGAAAACCCCATTCTCCTTTCTACCTCACCCCAAACTGTCTGATACAGTTTAAATCCTTGTCATCAATTTAGGAATTTTGCTTTGGAAATCAACCAGTGAGACTGAATTTTATCTTCAGACATTATCTTTCCCTTTTGGAAAGCTACAAATATCTTGCTACTGCTACTGCTAAGTCATTTCAGTTGTGTCTGACTCTGTGCAACCCCATAGACGGCAGCCCACCGGGCTCCCCTGTCCCTGGGATTCTCCAGGCAAGAACACTGGAGTGGGCTGCCATTTCCTTCTCCAATGCATGAAAGTGAAAAGTGAAAGTCAGCCGTGTCTGACCCTCAGTGACCCCATGGACTGCAGCCTTCCAGGCTGCAGGGGTTTTCCAGGCAAGGGTACTGGAGTGGGGTGCCATTGCCTTCTCTGACAAATATCTTACGAGGTGTTTTAATTTTTTGATGTTCTTTTTTAAAAATTTCATTTTTAAAAATTGAAATGTAGTTTATTTGCATTTGTGTTAATTTCTGGTGTAAAGCAATGTGATTCAGTTATACAAATATACATATCTATCTATATATTTTTAAATATTCTTTTCCATTGTGGTTTATCTCAGGATATTGAATATAGTGCCCTGTGCTATACAGTAGAACCTTATTTATTCATTTTTAACCATCATTATTTTAAATAGTTTTATCTGGTTCTTTTGGAGAAGGGAATGGAAACCCACTCCAGTGTTCTTGCCTGAAGAATCCTATGAACAGAGCAGCCTGGAGAGCTGCGGCTCATGGGGCTGCAGAGTCAGGCGTGACTGAGTGAGTAACACGCGTGCATCCAGTTCTTGGCTCTTGAATGTCCATAAGGAAGGTTCTGAAAGATTATGCAAAATATTGCTCCCTTTGGAGCTTCCATGTAGGCCCTGGAGATGTTGGGAAATGCTTGTAATTTTCATGCAGAAAAAAACGACACCCAGCAGAATTGGCTAGACTGTAATTCAATCAAGGAGTTCTGGTGGCATTCTTAACCTGGAAAGTACAGTTTGAATGCTTTATGAATAATACCATATTGCCAACATTGAATTACAGATAGTATTTTTACTCGAGAACTAGGAATACTAGGAACATAAAACAATTTTATAGCCAGTTACCTCTGAGGTTGAGGGAGATGACAATTTATCACACCAGAGGTCTTTAGGGCATGACACAAAGAAAGATTATAACGTGTGTAGGGTAATGTGTGTAGGAATGAAGGGTTGCCACTTGTTAGTCTGTGAGGAGAAGGATTTGAATATAGAGGACACAGTGGTCTGTGAAGCATTACAGAACTTGTAATCCTGAGGACAGGATTGTAATGCTTTTGAGGACACCCAGGTTGCCAGGGACACGAAACCTGGTCCTCACACATACCACATTTATACTTTAATCGGAAAAATTCTATTGAGACTAACCTTCCTGCAAGGGAATATTATCTAAACAGAACACTGTCATTTTGACAGTTAGATGAAAAACTTATATTTTATGAGCCTGGAAAGAAGTGAATTGAATGTTATCATAAGATAACACATGGTCTGGGGGCACTCTGGGGTGCTGCTATCTCTCATCCCAGCACAAGCTCAGAAACTCTTAGCCCGCTTGATAATTGTCAAAGTTATTTTAATTTGAGCCATAACCAATTATTTATGTAAAAATATACTGTAAAGACGATAGCTGGAGAGCAAGAACATGAAAATGTATTTTTTTCAGACTTGTTGAGATTAATGAACCCTCAAAAATGTTATTAGCTTTGCAGAATGAGTACCCAGTCTAAACAGCTCTGCATTTAAAAATGCCTTGGCTTTCTTCTCAGAGGAGTGAATGAAGTTGATTCTCGTGACTGGGACAGAAATGTGCTTAGACAGGTGCTCTGCACCCTTCTCCCTGCATGATCCACCCTTAATTTGGCCATAATGACTTTTTATTCTCATTTTGCTTCTTTGTCTTGAGAGATCTGTTCTCAGTGGCATAGAAATAGGGAGAAGAAATGCCCAGTGGCTCATTATTCAGTGTCCTTTGGCATCATGTTGTTTCACTATTTTTTTAAACTCGGGGATAGTTACTCTTCAAGTTACCCCAAAGAGCAAGAGCCTTACTAGATTAGGGTGTTTAATCTCTCCCATTCCTGCCTTGTGGGGATGTAAAGAACCTGGGAGGACTTTCCAGGACACACTATGAAAGAGATTCAGAGCTGGAAACTGAATAATGAAAAAGCATTATAAATACAAATCAGGGAAGAAAAGGTTTAGTGGTTACTTGGCTATGGTTCTTAAGACTGTGAAGAATTTATGGGTGGGGATATTAACTAGCTTATTTGGATCTTTTCTGAGCATAGAAAAAGAGTAAATGGTCTTTTCTGGTAGCTCAGACAGTAAAGGATCTGCTTGCAATGCGGTAGACTGGGTTCAATCTCTGGGTTGAGAAGATCCCCTGGAGAAGGGAATGGCTACCCATTCCAGTATTCTTGCCTGAAGAGTTCCATGGACAGAGGAGCCTGGTGGGTTGTAGTCCATGGGGTCACAAAGAGTCAGACACGACTAAGTGACTAACATTTTCACTTTTTACTTTCAAATGGACTTAAGCAATGACTTGAAGGATTGGATAACTGAGCTGAGTAAAAGCTGCTAGTCTGAGACAGCAGAAGAAAATTAATAAGACATAGAAGGTACTAGAATGCCAGAGAGGAAATACTTTGACTAAATTAGGAAAGAAACCAAACCAAACAAACAGAGAAACAGTATCTGAAAGAGAGGCATTACTATCTTTATATCCTCTCAGATAGAGAATGATTGCTTAACCGAGGGACTGTGCTCTCCTTTCCATTTCTGGGAGTCGAAGGATTTGGTTAGGAAGATTCTGAGAGCTGCCTATGCTGATATTCTCTCCCTCCCTTTGCCCTTGAGTTCATGGGTGTGTGTGTATGCGCATGTATTAGGTGCAGAGGGGTACTTGAAACAACATTCTCTGTTGAAAGGAAGGCCTCAAATAGAACCACAGTCCACCTTGCAGGAAGATTTGTATCCTGGAGATTCCCTTTAAGGCAGGGATTCAAGCAGTGATGAGAAAGATTTTCCCTGTTATGAAATGTTACAAGCCATTAATTTTATGAAACTGCAAAGAAACCCCAGCCAGATCATAAAAAAGGAAAAAAAAAATAGATCTAGGAATCACTGAGAAAATACTAGCTTTCCAGGTTCAGGGAATGAATTTGACTGGGCCTTTCCCCCTTTTTTTCACTGTATTTGAAGCTATGATGCATTGTATTTGAAGCTATGGTTTTTGCTGTTTTCCCTGAAGCCCTTGTTATATGCTTTAATTCTAAGGTTTTCAGGGAATTAGGGAGCTAGAAAACCCCAAAAGGTAGAAGATCAAAGCAAAAGCACTCAAAAGCTCTCCGTTGCTGTGAAGATCAAGTTCACACTCCTTAGTTTACAGGAGGCCCTAGGTTCCCGTACCTTACTCACTGTCCAGCCCCATTTCTCCACTTGGCTTCCTTACTTCTCTCGGCTCTTTGACATGCCATGCTTCTCCCACCCAGTCTTGGAACATTGTTTCCTCTCCTTCAAACTCCTTTCATAGGCTAACACCTACCCATGGAATAGGTTTAGTTTAGACTTTACTTTTTCCAGGAGGCTGAACCCAACTACACACCCTCCCCAACATGGTCTGGGTGACAGCCCCACCTATGTGTTTCCACCGTACCTCCTGTATTTACACAGTCATAACACTGTATAATCATTTAGACGCTGACTTGGCTGTAGTCATCCACACTAGGCTATAAATTCTATTTTATGTTCCAGAAGAGCTCCCATAACATAAACTAGCTTTTGTGGAAGAATTACATTAAACTTGGCCTAACTTTGGCTGTGGTAGTGGGTGAGGAACATTTATAAGGAGGCAAAACTATACATCATTTACTTTCTCTTATGTGTCCATTCTTTATTGTCTTTGGGGTATTAAAAAAGAAAAACTGTTGATGTAAAGTATGGTCCTGGGGTTTTCGAAAAATGAAGCTTTTAGTTTCATGTGTGGACTTCATTCAATGCTTTTTAGAAGTCTTGTCCTAAGGATTGATTTGAAAGCTTGGTTATTATCTAAAGCTTTTAGCTTTCCAGGATCATTCCTTAAGTACTCTTGTAGAAACATCTGAACTGTGGGAATTCCTTCAACGTGATGTGAAATGAATGGTGGTGAAAAATACCTGCCTCTAAAGGAAATTTTTGATGCTTAGGAAATATTCAAGTCATCCTTGAAGGCCCCCTTCCTTTGAACTACACTGTTTCCCTGTGAGAGGCCGGATATGCTGACTAGTTTTTATCTGTCTCATAACCAGGACGTTTTACCCCAATGGCATAGTATTTCTATTCTGTTATACTCCATAACATTTGTTAATGTTTTTTCACCAAGTTACACACATATTGGTTTCAGTATATCACAAAAAGAAAAAGGAAAAGAAATCATTATGTTTTCAGCTGGGAATGGTAGTAAAATCTACTGCTGACTTACGTAAATGGTATTATTGTCTTAAATGCCACATGGTATTACAGCATAAGGCTCATTATGTTGCAGTGTACCTTACGTAAGTATTTTCGTCACTCTGTCATCAGTCACTCAGTCTTCAGCTGTGCGGTCCAAGATGGAAGCCCCTAGCCACATGGGCTGTGGAGAAGGAAATGGCAACCCACTCCAGTATTCTCGCCTAGAGAATCCTGTGGACAACGGAGCCTAGAGGACTGCTGTCCTTAGGGTCGCACAGAGCTGGACATGACTGAAGCAACTTAGCAGCAGCAGCAGCAGCAGCCACATGGGCTACTGAGCACTTCAAATGTGGCAAATATGAGTTGAAATGAACTATAAATGTAAAACATAGGGTTAATGAAAGGTTTAGTAAAAAAAAATTTAAAACATTTCATTAGTAATTATAAAATTGATTACAGTATTTGGGATGATGATATTTGGGATATACTGGGTAAAATAAAAGATATTACTAAAATTTCATGTATTTCTTTTTACTTTTGAATGCAGTTACTAGAAGACTTAAAATTACTTGAGTTGTATGTGTGCTTTGCATTACATTTATTTTGGACAGAGCTGGTCTATATAATGTTTAAATAATGAAGGCTTTCTTTCTTTTTTTTTTTTTGCTGGAAAAGGATATATATAGTCACTGTAGCAAGTAATCCTTGGTGACTGGTTGACTTGTAGGAATGGGATCCCCCAAAAGCAATTAAGTATACCTAATGGCTTGGGATAAACTACTCATAATAATATTAATAATAATAACTACTCTAGTGAATTAATAATATTATTCACCTTTTTGGATTTTTAAAGGATTCAATAAAATATGTGTGAAGAAAGTGACCTAAAAATAGTATTGTCTCATGGCCAGAAGGTGAAACTACAGAGATGAAATCTACTACGGAACAATTTAAAAACTGTTTTCAAATATGATATATAAGTAGTGATGTACTCTACTATCTGTAGATTCAATTAAAACATCAAAGAATGGACATTTTTTAGTTGATGTGAAGATTTGTTATACCAGCATCATTTTTCATGTATAACCGTGTTTCTGAATGGTGCATGATATTTTATTTAATCAATATATCAGCCTTTACATAATCATTCCCTTATTTTAAGAGATTGGGTTGCTTCTAGTTTTTTGCTCTATTGTGGTGATAAATACCTGTCAAACTTCCCATATTTTGGATAATTTTCCAAGGATGTCAGACTGATTTTAAAGGATATAATGAAATATGTAGGGATTGAAACCCCAATTTAAATTCCTGGCCGATACTGAAGAAGTTATCCAACTAGGAGAGAGTTGAATGTAAGTTCTTTCTTTACCAGTCTTGTATTTCTAGAGTAAGAAATTGAAATGAGGCAAAGATTTACTAAATGTTGACAGGAGGTTATTCCTATTTTGATAACACAGGCAACAAGAAAAATGATAATAAAATAAACAGATTTTGGACATTTCATTTTCAACACTGAGACCTTGCTTTAACTGAAACCTTGAAGGCAGAGTTTTAGTTAGCCCCATTGAACAATTTTGTCTAAAGCAGTCAGAGGACTCTGAGAGTGCCCTGCAACTTCATAAAGGCTCAGATAATTGACCAATATCACAAGTGAATTAGTTTAAATTTGCACGTTGGGTTAGGGAAGAGACTATTATTTCTATTTCAGACCTTTCATTTCAAAAAAAAAAAAAAGTCTTAGAAGAAAGGTTTCATTTTGCCCCTGACTGTGTGTTTGTAAAAGTTTTATTTTCAGAGCAGATGTTTAAAGCCCCAAAAGCTGCGATTACATTTTGTGAATATATTTATTGTCTTAATCACACAGAGCTTCTGTTAACGGTAGTAGGTTAGAAATTGCAACTCATTCCAAATAAAGTTGGGCGGAAATGGGAAGGCAACTCCAAATTAAGGCAGAGCACTTTAATAATGATCTCTTTTAAAATACGGCTTCTCATTATCATAACATTACAAACCCTGCTTGTAGCTAGAGTTCCAGAGTTCAAGAGCAAATGTTTAGAGCTGCTGTTGCAGTACTCATTCAAATGGAGAAAGGAGTGCAGAGAATGTATTCAGTGAGACCGATTTGTATAGTTTATGTTCTATGCATATAGAGTTGTTAATTTTAATATAGTTGCCCTTATTCTCAAGAATACCTGCTACCCATACAATCCAGTTATAAAAGCAACTCTTCTCAAAATTATTTGCTACCTATATTACTTGGGTCTAGAAGCAATGCTTGAGCACTGCTTGTGTATAAGAATGTTTTAAAGCTACTGTGATATTAGTTGGACATTTCAAAGGTTCTAGGCCTTAAAGACCATGACTGTTGCCCCTGCATTGTGCACGGAAAATAACTGCAGAATGCAAGGTCTTTCACAGCAACGAAAGACCTCATGGGCTGCAACTAAGACCCAGTGCAACCAAATAAATATTTTTTTAAAAAGAAAATAAATGAAATACCTTTTCATTAATACTGTTGTTATTGTTATTCTGTGTCTTCATTTCTTCTTTGCCAATAGACTCATGTGCACTATTTTTCTAGATTCCACATATATGCCTTTAGTCTTTGAATTCTCAATGCTCAGTATATGGTAGGTGCTAAATAAATTTTGTTGAATTGAATCAAAGGATATGGTTCCTGATTCCTCTCCAACTTCACTTCCTGCCATTTTCATCCCTCTCTGTTGTTCACCCTCACCGGACTTAGAGTTCTTTGAATATTCCTTGGTCTAGTCTTTGTGCTGTTTATAGGAATGTTGCTGTTCCATTGCTGGGAATACTTTCCCTCCTGCTTCCCTGTGTGGTTTGTAACTATTGGTCTGACAATTTGATTTAGACATCTCTAGGAAGCCCCCATTCCATTTCCTTGGTATTCCCATCTTACGACAGATTTAGAAAGTCTACTTTGTTTTCTTAAAACATCCTCTGCTAGCACAGCACTCTTTGTCTGGTTGTCCTTTTGAGTTCACTTGTCTTTCTCACCCACGGGACTGGGACCTCTGGTTTAGATCAGTGTGCCTAGCATTTAGTAAGCTTTTAATAAAGCTTTCTTCAAAAACATTTTTTCCTTCTTGATTAAAAGGAAAAGAGAGAAATAGCATTTTGAAAACCTAATGTGTGCCTGTCAGTATGCCAGGTGTTTATCTGCACAGTTTTTGGTGAAACGCAGTTGGAGGCAAGAACCTTAGCAAACAGACAGCATTTGCAGTTCTGTTTTCCTATGTGTGCTAAGAAAGCCAGTTTCTCTCATTAGAATGTGTGTGGGCCTAATGGTGAAGCTACATAATTAGTTTATTTTGTAATATCCTGTGCTTTATTGGGGGGAAATCTACTTTAATAGATTGTAAGGTGCTTCCTAAACTGGGGCAAGCATTCTCCTGGGGTATGAAGCCATGGAATAAGCAGACATATCTTCCACATGTTAACATTTACTCATAACTACAAACACTTCTCAGAACCACACATGACTGAAGTGACTTAAGCACGCATGCATGCACAGACACTTCTACTTAAAGATGGTGGAGTAAGGTCATTTCAATGCTACTTTCCTCCCTGAAACTCCTAAAAACAAACTACCTCTCCTCTAAATCCTCAAAGAATCAAAATCAGGGAAGAAAATACTATGTTCAAGTGAAAAAAAGAAAGATAAAAAATTATGAAGAATAGCAGCCCAATATAGTGAAATTTAGATGAAATATGAGAAAAATAGTGTCAAATATGTACGACTTTAGAGCTCCTATTAATAATTCCTAAGAACAATGGGCAGTAATTGAAAGATTGTCAGCATTATGACATGATTAAATTTGTGTTTTTAAATGATCCCTTTGACTGTAATGAAGACAACTGATTTGGGAGCAAAGGCTAGTGTGAATACAGGGAGACCAGTTAAGAGGCTTTTGTATTAAAACAGGTGATGACGTAGTAAAAGAGGTGATGATGTCTCAGACAAGGGCTGTGATACTAAAGATAGAGGGAAATGGGTTTCTTTTGTGAAATAATATATAGGAGACAGACTTAATTTGGTGATAGATTTGCATTTTGGAATGTGCGTGTCAGATACTCATTGTTTCCTATATCCATTTTCCTTTCATTCCTTCTAGAAAGGGTACCACCTAACCTACCCTGAGTTTTAGCTGTATACATGATTATCCAGCTAGAGTCTCTTAGCAGGCTCTTGTTCATTTAAATATGACCACAGACTAAATTTGGGCCGACAACCATGTCCCTTCCTAAAAGTCAAGGACTACTTGCCCTGGACTCTAAGCCGCTTTCATGGGCTGGAACACAGACTGGTGCTAGTGATCCCGTTTCCATCTGTGGTGGCTTGAGCATCAACTTAAGGGCTGGGAGAAGAAGGTAGAAGAAACTTGGGTTCTTGAATGACCTTGTGAAGCTGAGCCTCCCCATTGGCTTTATTCTACTCACTTTTGCATTTTTATACATTATAAAGATCATTTCCTGTCTTGGTTGAGCCACAGTATTTTGGGATGGATTTCAGTAATTTAGCTTCATTATTCCAGGTGGACAGAGGGGACTGAATTGGATGAATGGTGATGTCATTCACTAAGATGAGAAAGGTTTATTGTCTCTTTCAGCATTGAATAATTTATATATTTGATTAAATGTTATTTTTATATGTTTACTTGAATAAATGATAAAAATGTTTCAAAAGCATATATACCTCTCCCTGAATTACCACAAATTTATTCTTTTTTATGAGATTAGACTTTGCCAATATAATGTTATCAAATTGTGCTATCACCCAGATCATGCTTCTGAAACCATTAAGGTATACTGAAAACCAAAACTGACTTCCTGAATCTTTGGTCTATTTATTTTGATAGACTCGAACTGACTTATCCATCTATTTAGACAACAAACAGGAAAGAAACATTTCAATAAAGAGGAGGAGAGAAAATGAGGTTAATTCAGAATGAGTTTATTTTTTAGTTTACCTATAAGGGTCTCTAGAAATCATCACTTTCATTTTTATGAAGGGTTTATGTTTTTTGACCTTGATAATCCACTTAATTTGTTTGGAATATAAAGTATGCTCAGTATTCAGAAACCATCCTCTTTCCTTTGGAAAATCAGGGCAGCCACCCTCATGCAGATTTTAGCATCTATTTTCTGTAGTGCCTCATAGATTACTAAAAAATATTTCTATCAAAATGTTTCCTATATTATTTATCCAGAGACACAATCATTATCAAAGTAATAACTGCTAGAACTAAGTAAAAGTGGTTTATTATTATGAGAATTGTTCCTACCTTACAAAATCTATATTAAACTCATTTGGAATTTTATGAACTTTTCCTATAAGCTCAAAGAGATAGAAATCAATGAAGGATATTTATAGTTTCTTTAATAGTCTTTATAAAAAAATGAATATTTTACAGCTCCTATTTCAACAATTCCACTTCTTCATGCTAATCCATAGAGAATTCTTTGGGAGTATGAGAGCAGCTGTTCCTACTTAACAGATGAAGCAATGGAGTTATTAAGTAACAGAAGACTTTGTCAGTTTATATACTAATCAGGAACTAAATAAGGACTCTGAATGTTTTCATTTCTGGTCCAGGGTACCTTTCACAGAACTATGCCTTCTTGTGGTAAATGCAAGTTCATTATCAAATAGGGTGGTACTATAATCTATTTGATGATGGTGATGAATGAACTAATTGTATCTAAATAGTGATTTCTGTAGGTAATTTGCTTCCAAATCTTTCAGTGAGTGTTATTTTACACATTAGAAAGTAAATTTAAGAAATGATTATTCTTCTACAAGGAAGGAAGCTGACCTTAGAGTACAGAGCAATCCATAAATCCATAAACTTGATGCAAACAAAATTACTTAAGCTAGATTTGCCAGTTAGAAAGAGAGAATTTAGTTGTGACTTCTAAGCTATATGAAATAAGTTTGAACTTATTCAACCGACAAAACTTTTTTGCTGGCCACTATTTGCAGTTAACAGGGGTGAGCAAGGCAGTCTCTGCTTTCACAGAACTTTCCTTCCAGTGGGAGAGATTCACAAAATGTGTATAAAACAGAATGCCATCCATGCAATCAAGAAAAAATAAAGGAGACACCACCCTTATGGCAGAAAGTGAAGAGGAGCTAAAAAGCCTCTTGATGAAAGTGAAAGAGGAGAGCGAAAAAGTTGGCTTAAAGCTCAGCATTCAGAAAACAAAGATCATGGCATCCGGTGCCATCACTTCATGGGAAACAGATGGGGAAACGATAGAAACAGTGTCAGACTTTATTTTTTGGGGCTCCAAAATCACTGCAGATGGTGACTGCAGCCATGAAATTAAAAGACACTTACTCCTTGGAAGAAA
>SJYQ01004285.1:311177-330740 GCA_006410935.1 Redunca redunca
AATGGTTTGCCTTGGAGACAAACAGAGATCATTCTGTCATTTTTGAGATTGCATCCAAGTACTGCATTTCGGACTCTTCTATTGACCATAATGGCTACTCCACTTCTTCTGAGGGATTCCTGCCCACAGTAGTAGATATAATGGTCATCTGAGTTAAATTCACCCATTCCGGTCCATTTTAGTTCACTGATTCCTAGAATGTCGACGTTCACTCTTGCCATCACCTTTTGACCACTTCCTATTTGCTTGATTCATGGACCTGACATTCCAGGTTCCTATGCAATATTGCTCTTTACAGCATCGGACTTTGCTTCTATCACCAGTCACATCCACAACTGGGTATTGTTTTTGCTTTGGCTCCATCCCTTCATTCTTTCTGGAATTATTTCTCCACTGACCTCCAGTAGCATATTGGGCACCTACTGACCTAGGGAGTACCTCTTTCAGTATCTTATCATTTTGCCTTTTCTTAAGGAGCAATATTTTGTTCATAATCAACAGAATTTAGAGAATATATATAAAAGAGGAGGAGCCTTAGCAAAGACACCTTCCCTCTGTTTAAGGGAGCGAGGCAGAGGTGACTGTTTCCCTGTGTGAGCTACAGAAAATGTCTGGAGGGCATTAGTTGAGACCATCTCACTGTGGGATAAAAACAAGCTGGGTTTATTTATTTATTTTTGAACTTTTGACTTTTGTATTGGAGTATAGCTGATTAACAATGTTGTGATAGTTTCAGATGAACAGTGACGGGACCCAAAGCTGCGTTTACTATAAAGAATATTTGCACCACCAGTCCATTTGTATCAAAACAATACAAATGCACTACTATTCATTTGTATCAAAACAATAGCTTTTGCTGCTAAGATGATTATTAGTAAAGAGTCGTTTCAAGAAAATTCACCAAGCAGCATGAGAAATGGATTATGAAAGGGTTTAGAGCAGTTGAGGACAGATCCAGACTGACAAGAAAATTTCAGCTTGTTTAATGCTTTATAGAAATTGCTCACTAAAACGAACGGGAAAGGGGTCAAGAGAGGATTCCATTTTTCTTATTGACAAGAACTGGCTTGACATCACATACCCTAAATGGCAAGTGTCTACACATATGCTGGAATAAAATGAAGGCAGGAATGCTCTAAAAATTCTATGTTGTGAAATAATTTTCCAAAACAAGGAATGAATTTGAGACAGAGACATTCCTTTTTGATAGGAAATAAACAAGCTCTACTTGTGACTATTTACTTGAATTATATGTTTTCATCTAAAGGTCTCACCTTTTCCTCTTCTTTCCTTCAGATGGTTGTTTTTATCTTTTAGTTTTTGCTACACCATCAAAAATCTTGTGTTTTTCTCATTGGACATGAATTAGTAATGCTTTACCTGCAACACAAAGAACTATTAAAGTGATAAAAAGACAATGACTGTATTTCGGCTCTTCAATAAAAGTAAAAATCTGCTCCCTTTCTTTCCCACTAGACTATTAAATGCTGAAAAATCCACAGCCTTTCTGCAAAGAGGGTCACGTTACAGATCTTTTAAATAAATAAGTTAATTAAGCCTTGATATTATAAAACATTTCTGAGAGGTTCTAATTAATTTTTAAACAATATTGAAATAATGACTTGGTAACTCACATTTAAAAAAAAATTATAACCCAATCAATCTCACTATACAGTATGCCACAGTAGACTGATGATTTTTTAATGGTTAGAAACACAGTTCATCAGTCTGGCTAGTAATCAAGATAGCCTGGGGGGAGGGACACTGAGGTTTTATAGAAGTGACCAGAATTTTTAATGGCTTTATTGACTCTCCAGGTATTTGCTTTGTTTCTTCTTTGATAGTATAAGGTACAGAAACTAACATATTCAACTGCAAGTTTTTAATTTAAGTCAGTGTTTACCTAAGGTTGTTGGATTGACTCTTTTCACTGGAGATGCTATGCAACTTGGTAAAATAGGTCTGGATTTTTTCCCCATGGGATTCTCTATTTATGCCCCAGTTCCCCTTGACTTGACTGCAGTTGGCATGAGTTCTGGGTGTTTGAAGGGAACACTAGGCTTGAACACGAGTTATAGAGGAAGTGGTGGGGAATGGTAGAGAGGGAGCTGAATCTGACTGGATCCCAGAGGCCTAAGTGTAAGACCATGATCTTTCTAAAATGTGTAGCTGCCCTTGAGACCATCATGCTTCATTGGCAGCAGAGTTCCTCACCACCTGTTTGAGATTTCCTTGAATGTTTGTTAAAAAGGCAACTCCAAGGGTTCCATTCCAGCCTACCAAATCAGATTCTCTGGGGATGCTGTCTATAAATTTGCATTTTTAACAAGCTTCAGGACTTTATACTTTAAACTCTGCCACCTGACCTATGAGATTAAGTTTCTGGGCATACACAGCAAAGGTGGTGCTGTCTGAAATGCTGTCTCATTATTCATTCCCAGACATTACAGTTATCAGTGGGGAAATGCATGCATTTCTGTTCACATCATGCTGTTTCAGGATCCCTGTCTTTGTAAATAACTTGACCTATAATAGACTTGCTCACCTTACAAGTTCTACAGATACCTTTCTATCAGAGAGTTCTGCAGATAATAAGCTCCATGAGGGCCATGACCTTGTCTATTTTCACAGTTATATTCTTAGTACCTCACATAGTACCACTGCATAGTAGATGCTCAATAAAAACTGAATTCATCAGTGCTTAGATATTATATCCCCCCTTTGTCCAAGAAAGATGTAATCATCTGCTCTTTCTTTTGGTCATAGTTTTAATATGAAGCCAGTTCATGACAATCATGATCCAGGTCTACTGACCCTGGAGTCTGTTTCTTAGTTTCTCAGGATATGTTTCTTTAACAAGAACCCCTCCTAACAACAAAAATTCTGGATGTTCTTTTAAAGGCAATTATTTTTGAAATAGTAGAAATTATTATTGCTGAAATTGACAGGGAATCCAGCTACACTATTAGAATTCCTAAGGGTGGGATCCAGGCATGCATCCTCTTTAAAACCTACAGGATTCTAATATTCAACCAGAGTTGAACCACTGCTTATGCTGCATGCAAATAATGTCTTTAGTTACCAACAAGTAAGTGTATGTCTTGTAAACTATTTGGTATTGTGGGAAGACTGGAAAGCTGACCCTTACCTCTGGCACTAACTAGCTTCATGCTTGAGGCCAGTTACTTATTATTCCTGGGGCTCAGCAATGCTGTCCTTAAAATGGGATACTGGGTAGCTAATCTCTCAGATTCTTGCCAACCCTTCTTTTCTATACTCTTCTGATTGGAAGCCAAAGTCAAGTCAGACCCTGGAGTAGCCAAGTTGCACAGGTGGTGTATGTATCTTGTGGCAGCTGTCATTTATTTTTTTCCTAAGTAAATCATTCTAAATTGGTGTTTGCACTGGGAATGCCTGTCAAGTTTAGTTTATTATGCTAAATAGTACCCTCTTGGATGAATCTGATTTTGCTTCCAAAGTCACATCGATTAGCAACTTCCATGATGAGAACATCTGATCAGACCATATTTTGCGCTCTAAAGTTTAATTTGGGTTAGCAGACACTTCTTGAGTTCCAACTGGTGTATCATACACTGTGCTAAATTCTGAGACATAAAGATTAATACAGTATAGTCCCTGTCCCTGAGTTGCTAACAAGTATAATGCACAAATGAGGCTTCCCAGCTAGTGCAGTGATAAAGAATCCATCTGCCAATGCAGGAGACAAATGAGACATGGGTTTGATCCCTGGATTAAGAAGATCCTCTGAGTAGGAAATGGCAACCCGCTCCAATATTCTTGCCTTGAAAATTCCACGGACAGAGGAATCCATGGGGTCCCAAAGAGTTGGACACGACTGAGCATACATGCTTGCATAATGAGAAATAGGGCGGTGTAAGCAGGGTGATTTCCCATAATGGAAAACTGATGAGGTCACTATTTCTAGTCTCTCCTCCTGCTACAGCCAGATCTTATCATAATCCAGGGCCAAGAGTCTGAAGGATAGAGACCATGTAGGTCAACTTGTTTTTAAGGAAGATTAGACATTACCAAAGTGGCTGTAACTAGAAGTGGGTTTTATTTTATTTTATTATTTTTTGGGGGGAGTGAGAAACTTTTATTTTTTATAGCTTTATGAGATTGTTTTATTTTTTTATTTAATTAATTAATTAATTTTTAAAATTTTTATTTTAACTTTACTTTACAATACTGTATTGGTTTTGCCAAACATTGACATGAATTCACCACGAGTGTACATGCGTTCCCAAACATGAATCCCCTCCCACCTCCCACCCCACCCAGAAGTGGGTTTTAAAATTTAAAAAAAAAAAAAAAAGAAGGACTTTAAAACACATGTGTTTCATTGCATCTTATGGTTTGGAGTTACAGGGCTATAAGTACTAGGGCATCTGAGGGGTGTTCAGGAAACAAGATTGGAAGTAGCTTTCTGAAGTATGTGTTGTTACAGTTTATACAGAATGGAAAGCAATACAGGTTTTCAGGACTCATCAAAAATGTGTTAAGGTAATTCTCTGCATTTGGCCCAGCTTAAGTCCGACCTTCAATTTTCAGAGAAGATTATGAGGTTAACTAGATGGGAGATTTAAAAATCTAACAACAGTTTAGGTGAGCAACTGATATGTTAACTTGGCATTCCAACAGAATTATAAACATAGACACCTGCTTGCTGTGATGTATAAGATCTTCCATGACTAATTTACACACAGTTTCAGAAATAATGTAACCAGTGCTTTTGCCAGTCCTCTGACAAAAAGACCCCATTAGAACTGAAAATGAGGTGATGAAAATAATGATAGCAGCTAACACTTATTGTATGTCTGCTGTATGCTAAGCCCTGGGTTAAATGCTTTGCATTCTTTGTTTTACTTAATTCTAACAGAAACTTCTTTTACAACTTTACAAAGAAGAAACCTAAGGCACAAAGATGTTAGTTATTGCTGAAATTTAAAGAGCTGATAAGTAGTGGACCTAGGGATAAAGCACATAGGTTAGTTAGGACCCTCCAGGTGGAAAGAGAAATAAACCTAAGCCCACTTAAACAAAAGGAAGGATACAGGGCTCTGTGGTGTAAACTGTTCTTAGAAATGTGATTGGAAGGGAAGACTGTCCACCTTTCCAGTCTTCATTTCTTCTTCTTTCTACGTCTTCTTTGTTGCCTCTTTCTCCTCAACCATTCTTGGCCCGTTGCTTTTGAACTGACTGAAAAACAGCATATAGTGATGAAATTCTAAGGGAGTCAGACAGGAACTTTGCAATGGCTTATTAAGTGCCCTTGGAAAGGTTACTGAGGCTGTACTTCAATAGTTCCTGTAGCCAGCATAGTCTGTCTTAATAAAAGTGAATGTGAATCTCAGATAATTATTTCCATAGTTAAACAGCCTCCATGATTTTACCCATACATATAATTCTTTTCTGAATTATAAATCAGGAAGATCTTCCAAGTTTATCTTCCAACATAACTCTATTGCTGCTCTGATTCTTCCTGGAAATAGATCAGATAAACCCATTCACTTGGATGTATAAAGATTTGATGATTTATGTATTACTTATCCTAGGGTATTGTGCCATATTTAAAAAGGGACAACTTGAGAGTAATTTCCAAAAATCTTCAGAATGGAGCATCAGACCCCAAAAGGAAGACAGACTGTTGTAGCCACGTGTTCTGGGAAACAAACTCACTCAGAAGGACAATGCAGATAGTGGAGTTCAGTTTATCACACCAGCAGGCCCAAAGCAGAGTCTCCTCTTAGCCAAGGACCCCGACTGACCTTTGTGAAAATCTTATACCTTAAGTGTACTGCTCAAGCCCACATCCCTGAAGTCCTTAAACCTATCCTGGAAAGTGTTAAAGGGAGATACAATCAGGTTACAGCCATGTTTCATCATCGGAAGGGTCAGCTGGTTATACATTGTAGCCTACATCAATGGGTGCCATAAAGATTACAAAGGTGATTGACTACATAGGGGATTATTGCATTCTTTTTGGCGACGGGAAATCTTGGTGTGGAATCTGGTGTTTATCAGTCTGGGAAGCCAGTTTGGTATGTTATCCCCATGGCTACCAGGCACATAGTCCAAAGCTCACTGAAAGTGCAAGATGGAATTTCCTTCTTTTTCAAGATGGAGTCAGCTCAGCCTGTTCCTTTCCTCCCTCAAGACATGGCAGATATTTGCAGACATCATAGACTTAGACAGCACCCTTCAAATTATTCTTTATCCCACTATATATTATCCCATTCTAGATATTCCCGAGGATGTCATTCACTTTAGAGAATAATATTTAATTGAAATATCGGATAATTTCCTTACTTTCTGCATTACTCAGGATAGTCAAGTTTATGCTTTTGGAACAAGTGATCTGTAAAACACCAGTGGCTTGAACCAGCAAAGGCTTACCTTTTGTTTATGTGACATATCCATCTCAGGGCTGCAGAGAGGCTCTGCTCATTTTAATTACTCTAGTCCTCCAGGCTCCACCATATTCAACAGTTCTAGTTACCATGCCAGAGGGAAAAGATGTACTAGAGAATCTCATCCTCCCATTTAAATCTGAATTCACTTGACTTTTTCATTGTCTGGATAGAAATGTGGCCCCTCCCAACCACAAGGGAGGTAGGGGGTTCCATGTACTAGAAGGAATGAGAATTTAATTTGATTAATAGCAAAAATGACTGTCCCACATTTTAATAGTTTTCCTCTATAGGAGATTCTCAGAACGTAATAAAAGCAGACAATTCAAAGGCTCTACTAAGAGTCAGGTAGGACTTCCCTGGTGGTTCAGATGGTAAAGCATCTGTCTACAATGCAGGAGACCCGGGTTTGAGCCCTGGGTTGGGAAGATCCTCTGGAGAAGGAAACGGCAATCCATTCCAGTACTCTTGCCTGGAAAATCCCATGGACAGAGGAGCCTGGTAGGCTACAGTCTATGGGGTCACAAAGAGTTGGACACAACTGAGTGACTTCACTTTCACTTTTTACTTTTATTAAGAGTCAGGTACTATTTTAACCATTTTATGTGTATCATATCTCAATCTTCACATCAGTGCTTTTGTTATTTCCATTTTAAAGATAAACAAACTGATGCATAAGGGATTTAATAGCAATTTGTTCAAGATCTCACAGCAGCCTGGGATTTGACCTCATGCCGTAAAGTCCATGCTTTTAATCACAAAAAGCATGTTCTTTATCTGGATTACTTATAAATAATGATGGTTTTCATGAGAAATGATTGATTATGGACACACAGAGAATTTCTGAGTTTATAGGCACATCAAAGGTGTAAAATATAACTGTTGCTACAAAAATAGAAGTGACCCAATCTTAAGAACATTTAGTATAGGAGTCATTTTTCTATTTTGGTATGTTTTGGAATTTCAATGAATGACAGGTATTCTGATGGCAAGTTCTAACTTAGACTTATTTGTTTAGGAAAAATAAATGATAACATTTATAGAGATTAACATGCAATCTGACTTTAAAGCATGTTTACCTAAAAATTAATGAAGATAGCATATAAGGCCATTAACTTTTAATGATGAGTAATAATGAGGATGCAAACATAGCTGAGACAGTATTTCTTGGTGTAGCAGGGTCCTCCAACAACGTTGCAAGCCTGGTGCATCAGTCCAGGGTGAAGGGTTACCAGCAGCTCGACCTGACCTTGGTTGACTTAGCAGGAAATGGACTTACTGACCGGCATCTGTGAAACTGACTGAGCTGCTGGGAATGCTGGAGATCCCACAACAGAAAAGAGACAGAACAAAGTGGAGCTAGACTCCAAGAAACTCAGCCAACATCATGAGCACCAGTTCCATGATAGCATCGTGGCGGCCGATGCTGAGCATTGGATGATATCGCTTGTCCTACTGGCCCAGATCCCACTGCTACCCCCAGACACTATGCGTCGCTGCTGCAATCAGAGCCACTAGAGTGGATTCTCCCCTCTCTCTGCTTCTTTGTGCCACCAGCAACTCATTCAGAGCCCCACATGGTTTCTGGCCCACAGCTGTTGGGCCAGATCTAGGTTAGGTGCCATGTTCTAGTTGTTAGAGGGACTGGGAAAGTGAGTTCCCTTTAAGTTTTATAATGCTTGGTGGCCTTTTTATTCTTATGTGGGGCTTTCTCCAAACATAGCAAGTGCTGAGCAGCCAGTAGGGGACAAAAGGCAAATGTTCACTCTGCCTGGCTGGGGATTGCTTATACAAGTAATCAGGAAAATGTATCCCTGTTTCCTAGTCTGTTTTGTTGTTTTCCTTTCATAAAAATTTGTATCCAAAAGACTTTTAATTTGCTTATTTACTTAAAAATAATTTCATATAATACACTTGCTCCTTGGAAAAAAAAGCTATGACAAACCTAGAGAGCATATTAAAAAGCAGAGACATTACTTTGCCAACAAAGGTCCATCTAGTCAAAGCTGGGCTTTTCCCAGTAGTCATGTACGGATGTGAGAATTGAACTATAAAAAAGTCTAAGCGCCAAAGAATTGATGGTCCTGGAGAAGACTCTTGAGAATCCCATGAACTGTAGGGAGATCAAACGTGTCAATCCTAAAGGAAATCAACCCTGAATATTCACTGGAAGGACTGATGCTGAAGCTCCAATGCTTTGGCCACCTGATGCCAAGAGCCAACTCATTGGAAAAGACCCTGATGCTGAAAAAGATTGAGGGCAACAGGAGAAGGGGGCTGCATAGAAAGAAATGGTTAGATAGTATCACTGACTCAATGGACATGAATTTGAGAAAACTCTGGGTAATAGTGGAGGACAGAGGAACCTGGTTTGTTGCAGTTCTTGGGGTTACAGAGTCAGACACGCCTTAGCAACTGAACATCAATAATATGTAAAACATTATTCCAGGCACTGAGAGAGTTGCACAAACAAAAAGATACAGAATTATATTCCATTGCTCAGGTTGATTTGGGGAGGGATAAGGAGATCCAACCAGCCCATTCTAAAGGAGATCAGCCCTGGGTGTTCTTTGGAAGGAATGATACTAAAACTGAAACTCCAGTACTTTGGCCACCTCATGCGAAGAGTTGACTCATTGGAAAAGACTCTGATGCTGGGAGGGATTGGGGGCAGGAGGAGAAGGGGACGACCGAGGATGAGATGGCTGGATGGCATCATCGACTTGATGGAGGTGAGTTTGAGTGAATTCCGGGAGTTGGTGATGGACAGGGAGGCCTGGCGTGCTGTGATTCATGGGGTCGCAAAGAGTCGGACATGACTGAGCGACTGAACTGAACTGAAGGAAGTAGAATGTAATTCAGAAGATATAGAGAGACGGTTCATAGAAGAAGACAAGAAAAGACTTTGAAGGCATAGAGAACATTTGAGTTGAAACTTAGATAAGCAGAGATGGGAAGACAAGCATTTCTCCTGGAGGAAAAGGTAAGAAAAGATAGTGTGGCTATATCTAGGGAGTAATAAGTTATTTGACTGCTGGACAAAGAAGTAAGTCAGGAAAGGTAAATCAGGCCTTGATCATGGATGTTTTTGAATGACTGGGAAGTTTGAGTTTTAGTTCATAGGTACTAGGGAGCTATTAAGTGTTTTTGAGGCAGAGTGACAGAAATCTAACTGAAATTTAGGAAAATCAACTATCAGTAATATTTATCAGGTTGTCCAATAAGTTCGCTAGATTTTTTTCTATAAAATGTAATGGAAAACCTGAGTGAACTTTTTGACCAACTCAATAAAATGGCTAGGCTGGAAAGGAAACCATAGTCAGAGAAATTATTCAAGAAAGTGAATAGCCCAGGACAAAGACATGAAGGCCCTAAAAGAATTCGATAGCCTTGAGAATAAAAAGGGAATGGATGTGAGAAATATTCCATATACTGTAGTTAAGAAAGTGATTTTTTTATATGTGGTCACCGTAATGAGAGAGATTCCTGTTAAGGACCAAGCATAGCCAGTCAGAGAGGTAGAGAGAGGGGTGAGGCATGGGGAGGGGTGAGGGTGAGGAGCAAACTGGAACAGCCCTTTCCTGAACCCCACCCTAGGATGCTACCACCACCTCTTTGAACTTTACTATCCTGGATTCACTGTAAAAATGACCTTTTTCATTAGTTCTTCCAAAGTAAGATTGAAATTCTTTTTTTTTATAGTAACATATACTACCATTTCTGTTTATCAAATACCATACATTTTTCATGCTTCATTTCTAATCATGAACACAGCCTTGAGATATATATACACTGATATCACTTTAAGTATGAAGAAACTGGGGATGAGAGAAGTAGGTGCCATTATCTTTATTACCACTACCATAGTCTGGCCTCAGATCAAACAACAGGGGAGGAACACAGCCCCACATTTTCAACAGAAAATTGTATTAAAGATTTACTGAGCATGGCCCCACCCATCAGAACAAGACTCAGTTTCCCCCACAGTCAGTCTCTCCCATCAGAGGGCAGACAGAATGAAAACCACAATCACAGAAAACTAATCAAACTGATCACATGGACAACAGCCTTATCTAACTCAATGAAAATATGAGCCGTGCCACGTAGGGCTACCCAAGACGGATGGGTCTTGGTAGAGAGTTCTGACAAAACATCCACTGGAGAAAGGAATGGCAAACCGCTTCAGTATTCTTGCCTTGAGAACCCCATGAATAGTATGAGAAGGCAAAAAGATAAGACACTGAAAGATAAACTCCCCAGGTTGGAAGACGCCCAATACACTACGGGAGATCAGTGGAGAAATAACTCAAGGAAGAATGAAGAAAAGGAGCCAAAGCAAAAGCAAACCCAGTTGTGGATGTAATTGGTGATGGAAGTAAAGTCCGATGCTGCAAGAACAATATTGCATAGGAACCTGGAAGTTAGATTCATGAATCAAGGTAAATTGGAAGTGGTCAAACAGGAGGTTGGCAAGAGTGAGCATAGACATTTTAGGAATCAGTGACCATCCCCAAGAAAAAGAAATGAAAAACAGCGAAATGGCTGTCTGAGGAGACCTTGCAAATAGCTGTGAAAAGAAGAGAAGTGAAAAGCAAAGGAGAAAAGGAAAGACATACCCATTTGAACACAGAGTTCCAAAGAACAGCAAGGAGAGACAGAAACCTTTCCTCAGTGATCAATGCAAACAAACAGAGGAAAACAATAGAATGGGAAAGACTAGAGATCTCTTCAAGAAAATTGGAGATGCCAAGGGAACATTTCATGCAAAGATGGGCTCAATAAAGAACAGAAATGGTATGGACCTAAAAGAAGCAGAAGATATTAAGAAGAGGTGGCAAGAATACACAGAAGAACTGTACAAAAAAGATCTTCATGACCCATATAATCACGAAGGTGTGATCACTCCCACACACCTAGAGGCAGACATCCTGGAATGCAAAGTTAAGTGGGCCTGAGGAGACATCACTCCAAACAAAGATAGTGGAGGTGATTGAATTCCAGTTGAGCTATTTCAAATTCTAAAAGATGATGCTGTGAAAGTGCTGCACTCAATACGCCAGCAAATTTGGAATACTCGGCAGTGGCCACAGGACTGGAAAAAGTCAGTTTTCAGTCCAATCCCAAAGTAAGGTAATGCCAAAGAATGCTCAAACTACTGCACAATTGCACTCATCTCATATTGACTATGCCAAAGCCTTTGACTGTGTGGATCACAATAAACTGTGGAAAATTCTGAAAGAGATGGGAATACCAGACCACCTGACCTGCCTCTTGAGAAACCTGTATGCAGGTCAGGAAGCAACAGTTAGAACTGGACATGGAACAACAGACTGGTTCCAAATAGGAAAAGGAGTGCGTCAAGGCTGTATATTGTCACCCTGCTTATTTAACTTCTATGCAGAGTACATCATGATAAACGCTGGGCTGGAGGAAGCACAAGCTGGAATCAAGATTGCCAGGAGAAATATCAATCACCTCAGATATGCAGATGACACCACCCTTATGGCAAAAAGTGAAGAAGAAGTAAAGAGCCTCTTGATGAAAGTGAAAGTGGAGAGTGAAAAATTTGGCTTAAAGCTCAACATTCAGAAAACTAAGATCATGGCATCCGGTCCCATTTCTTCATGGGAAATAGATTGGGAAACAGTGGAAACAGTGTCAGACTTTATTTTTGGGTCTCCAAAATCACTGTGGATGGTGATTGCAGCCATGAAATTAAAACACACATGCTCCTTGGAAGGAAAGTTATGACCAACCTGAACAGAATATTAAAAAGCAGAGATATTACTTTGCTAACAAAGGTCCATCTAGTCAAGGCTCTGGTTTTTCCAGTCGTCATGTATGGGATGTGTGTTGGACTGTGAAGAAAGCTGAGTGCCGAAGAATTGATGCTTTTGAACTGTGGTGTTGGAGAAGACTCTTGAGAGTCCCTTGGACTGCAAGGAGATCCAACCAGTCCATCCTAAAGGAGATCAGTCCTGGGTGTTCATTGGAAGGACTGATGTTGAAGCTGAAACTCCAATACTTTGGCTACCTGATATGGATAGCTGACTCATTTGAAAAGACCCTGATGCTGGGAAAGATTGAGGGCAGGAGGAGAAGGGGACAATAGAGGATGCGATGGTTGGATGGCATCACGGACACAATGGACATGGGTTTGGGTGGACTCCAGGAGTTGATGATGCACAGGAAGGCCTGGCATGCTGTGGTTCATGGGGTCACAAAGAGTTGGACACAACTGAATGACTGAACTGAACTGAACTGAAATGAACTGAACTAAAATGGACTGGAATGAGCCAATTTAACTCAGATGACCATTATATCTACAACTGTGGGCAAGAATTCCTTAGAAGAAATGGAGTAGCCCTTGTAGTCAACAAAAGAGTCCAAAATGCAGTACTTGGATGCAATTTGAAAAATGACAGAATGATCTCTGTTATGGCAGAAAGTGAAGAACTAAAGAGCCTCTTGATGAAAGTGAAAGAGGAGAGTGAAAACATTGGCTTGAAACTCAACATCCAGATAACTAAGATCATGGCATCTTGCCCCATCACTTCATGGGAAATAGATGGGAACACAGGAGAGACTTTATTTTGGGGGGCTCCAAAATCACTGCAGATGGTGACTGCAGCCATGAAATTCAAGACACTTGCTCCATGGAAGAAAATTTATAACCAACCTAGACAGGGTATTAAAAAGCAGAGACATCACTTTGCCAACAAAAATCCGTCTAGTCACAGCTATGGTTTTTTCAGTAGTCATGTATGGATGAGAGAGCTGGACTATAAAGAAAGCTGAGTGCTGAAGAATTGATGCTGGTTTTTTTTTTTTTTTTAACTATTTAGTTTTTATTGAAGGATAATTGCTTTCTAGAATTTTGTTGTTTTTTTTGTCAAACCTCAACATGAATCAGTCATGGTTATACATATATTCCCTCCCTTTTGAAATTCCCTCCCATTTCCCTTCCCATCCCACTCTTCTAGGTTGATACAGAGCCCCTGTTTGAGTTTCATGAACCATACAGCTCTTCCTGTTGGCTATTTCACATACATCATGTAAGTTTCCATGTTACTCTTTCCATACATCTCACTGTCTCCTCCCCTCTCGCCATGTCCATATGTCTATTCTCTTGTCTGTTTCTCCACTGTTGCCCTGTAAATAAATTCTTCAGTAACATTTTTCTAGATTCCATATATATGTGTTAGAATATGGTATTTATCTTTCTCTTTTTGACTCACTTCACTGCATAATAGGTTCTAGGTTCTTCTACCTTCAGAACTGACTCAAATGTATTCCTTTTTAGGGCTGAGTAATATTCCATTGTGTATATGCCCCACAACTTCTTTATACATTCATCTGTTGATGGATATCTAGGTTGCTTCCATGTTCGGCTGCTTGCTGCTGCTAAGTCGCTTAAGTCGTGTCCGACTCTGCATGACTGCATAGACAGCAGCCCATGAGGCTCCTTTGTCCCTGGGATTCTCCAGGCAAGAATACTGGAGTGGGTTGCCATTTCCTTTTCCATTGCATGCATACATGCTCTATTGCTTCAGTCATGTCCGACTCTGTGCGACCCTGTGGACAGCAGCCCACCAGGCTCCTCTGTCCCTGGGATTCCCCAGGAAGAATACTGGAGTGAGTTGCCATTTCCTTTTCCATTCCATGTTCTAGCTATTATAAATAGTGCTGTAATGAACAATGACATACTTGTGTTTCTTTCAATTTTGGTTTCCTCAGGGTATGTGCCTAGGAGTGAGATTGCTGGGTCATATGATGGTTTTATTCCTAGTTTTGTAGGGAATCTCCATACCATCTTCCATATTGGCTGTATCAATTTACATTCCCACCAACAGTGCAAGAGTATTCCCTTTTCTCCACACCCTCTCCAGCATTTGTTGTTTGTAGACTTTTTGGTGATGGCCAATCTAACCAGTGTGAGGCAATATCTCATTGTAGTTTTGATTTGCATTTCTCTAATAATGAGCAATGTTGAGAATCTTTTCATGTGTTTGTTAGCCATCTGTATGTCTTCTTTGGAGAAATGTCTGTTTAAGTGTTTTCCTCACTTTTTGATTGGGTTGTTTGTTTTTCTGGCTTAGAGTTGTATGAGCTGATTGTTTATTTTGGAAACTAATCCTCTGTCAGTTGTTTCATTTGCTATTATTTTCTCCCATTCTGAGGGTTGTCTTTTCATCTTGCTTATAGTTTCCTTTGCTGTGCAAAAGCTTTTAAGTTTGATCAGGTCCCACTTGTTTACTTCTGTTTTTATTTCCGTTACTCTAGGAGGTGGGTCTTAGAGGATCTTGCTTTGATTTATGTCATGGAGTATTCTGCCTGTGTTTTCTAGTTTCTGATCTTACATTTAGATCTTTAATCAATTTTGAGTTTATCTTTGTGTTAGGAAGTGTTCTCATTTCATTCTTTTACATGTAGCTCTCTAGTTTTGCCAGCACCATTTATTGAAGAGGCTGTATTTGCCCCATTGTATATTCTTGCCTCCACTGTCAAAAATAAGTTACCCATAGGTGCATGGGTTTATTTCTGGGCTTTCTATCTTGTTCTGTTGGTCTATATTTCTGTTTTTGTGCCAGTACCATACTGTCTTGATAACTGTAGCTTTGTAGTATAATCTGAAGTCAGGAAGGTTGATTCTTCCAGCTCCATTCTTCTCAAGACTGCTTTGGCTATTCGGAGTCTTTTGTGTTTCCATATGAATTGTTGGTTTTTTTGTTTTAATTCTGTGAAAAATGCCATTGGTGATTTGATAGGGATCACATTAAATCTGTAGATTGTGTTTGGTAGTATAGTCATTTTCACAATATTAATTCTTCCTACCCAGAAACATGGAATATCTCTCCATCTGTTTATCTTGTCTTTGATTTCTTTCATTAGTGTCTTATAATTTTCTGTGTACAGTTCTTTTGTCTCCTTAGGTAGGTTTATTCCTAGATATTTAATTCCTTTTGTTGCAATGGTGAATGGGATTAATTCCTTAATTTGTTTTTCTAATTTTTCATTGTTAATATATAAAAATGCAAGTGATTTCTGTGTATTGATTTTGTATCCTGCAACTTTTTGAATCAGTAATTCACTGATTAGCTCTAGTAACTTTCTTGTACTATCTTTAAGGTTTTCTATGTGCAGTATCATGTCATCTGCAAACAATGAGAGCTTTACTTCTTCTTTTCCAATCTGGATTCCTTTTATTTCTTCTGATTGCTATAGCTAGGATGTACAGAACTATGTTGAATAATAGTGGTGAAAGTGAACACCCTTGTCTTGTTCCTGATCTTAGGGGAAATGCCTTCAGTTTTTCCCCACTGAGAATAATGTTAGCTGTAGGCTTATCATATATGGCCTTTACTATGTTGAGGTAGGTTGCTTCTATCCCCAGTTTTTTTGAAGAGTTTTAATCATAAATGGGAGCTGAATTTTGCCAAAGGCTTTTTTCTGCATCTATTGAGATGATCATGTTATTTTTATCTTTCAATTTGTTAATATGGTGTTATCACATTGATTGATTTGTGTATATTGAAGAATTTTTGCATTCCTGGAATAAACCCAACTTGATCATGTTGTGTGTGCTTTTTGATGTGTTGCTGAATTCTGTTTGCTAAAATTTTGTTGAGGATTTTTGCATCTGTGTTCATCGGTGATATTGGCCTGTAGTTTTCTTTTTTTGTGTTCCCTTTGTCTGGTTTTGGTATCAGGGTGATGGTAGCCTCATAGAATGAGTTTGGAAGTGTTCCTTTCTCTGTAATTTTTTGAAAGGGTTTTAGAAGGATAGGCATTAGCTCTTCTCTAAATGTTTAATAGAATTCTCTTATGAAGCCATCTGGTCCTGGGATTTTGTTTTTTGGGAGATTTTTGTTCACAGCTTCAATTTCAGTGCTTGTAATTAGGTTGTTCATAATTTCCATTTCTTTCTGGCTAAGTCTTGGAAGATTGAACTTTTCTAAGAATCTGTTCATTTCTTTCAGGTGATCTATTTTATTGCCGTATAGTTTTTCCTAATAGCCTCTTATAATCGTTTGTATTTATAATCGTCTGTTGTAACCTCTCCTTTTTCATTTCTAATTTTGTTGATTTGATTCTTCTCTCTTTTTTTTCTTGATGAGTCTGGCTAAAGGTTTGTCAATTTTGTTTATCTTTTCAAAGAACCAGCTTTTTGGCTTATTAATCTTTACTATTGTTTCTTTCATTTCTTTTTCATTTATTTCTGTTTGGATCTTTATGATTTCTTTCCTCCTACTAATTTTTTGTTGTTGTTGTTGTTCTTCCTTTTTCAGTTGTTTTAAAAGTTAGGTTGTCTATTCGATGTTTTTCTTATTTCTTGAGGTAGGATTGTATTGCTATAAACTTCCCTTTTAGAACTGCTTTTGCTGTGTCCCATAGTTTTGAGTTGTCATGTTTTCATTGTCATTTGTTTCTAGAAATTTTTTGATTTCCCTTTTGATTTCTTTAGTAACCTGTTGGTGATTTAGAAATGTGTTGTTTAATCTCCATGTGTTTGTGTTTCTTATGCTTTTTTTCTTGTAACTGATATCTAGTCTCACAGCATTGTGGTCAGAGAAGATGCCAGATACAATTTCAATTTTCTTAAATTTACTGACTTTTGATTTGTGACCCAAGATGTGGTCTATCCTGGAGAATGTTTCATGTGCACTTGAGAAGAAGGTGTATTCTTCTGCATTTGAATGGAATGTCCTGAAGATATCAATGAGATCCATCTCTTCTAATGTATCTTTTTAGACTTGTGTTTTCCTTATTAATTTTCTATTTTGATGATCTATCCATTGGTGTGAGTGGGATTTAAAGTCTACTTTTATTTGTGTTATTGTCAATTGTCAATTTCTCCTTTTATATCTGTTAGTGTTGTCTTATGTATTGAGGTGCTCCTATGTTGGAGGATAGATATTTACAATTGTTATGTCTTCCTCTTGGATTGATCTCTTTATCATTATGTAGTGTCCTTCCTTATCTCTTGTCATCTTTATTTTAAGGTCTATTTTGTCTGATATAAGGATTGCTACTCCAGCTTTCTTTTACTTCCCATTTACCTGGAATATATTTTTCCATCCTCTTACTTTCAGCCTATGTGTGTCTTTAGGTCTGAAGCAGGTTCTTGTATACAACATATATATGGGTCATGTTTTTTTTAATCCATTCAGCCAGACTGTGTCTTTTGGTTGGAGCATTTAATCCATTTACATTTAAAGTAATTATTGATATATATGTTCCTACTGCAATTTTCTTAATTGTTTGGGGTTGATTTTGTAGATCTTTTTTCTTCTTTTGTATTTCTTAACTATACAAGTCCCTTTAACATTTGTTGTAAAGCTGGTTTGGTGGTACTGAATTCTCTTAACTTTTCCTTGTCTGAAAAGCTTTTGATTTCTCCATCAATTTTTGATGAGATCCTCCCTGGGTACAGTAATCTTGGTTGTAGAGTTTTCCCTTTCATTGCTTTAACTATATCCTGCCTTTCCCTTCTGGCCTGCAGAGTTTCTGCTGAAAGATCGGCTGTTAAGTGTATGGGGTTTCCCTTGTATGTTACTTGTTGCTTTTCCCTTGCTGCTTTTAATATTCTTTCTTTGTGTTTAGACGCATGTTTCTCCTTGGGTTTATCCTTTATGGGACTCTGTGCCTCTTGGACTTGTTTGACTATTTTCTTTTCCATGTTGGGGAAATTTTCAACTATAATCTCTTCCAAAATTTTATTGTAGCCTTTCTTTTTCTCTTCTTCTTCTGGGACCTCTATAATTTGAACATTGGTGCAGTTGATATGGTTCTAGATGTCTCTCAGACTTTCCTCAGCTCCTTTCATTCTTTTTACTTTATTCTGCTCTTCAGAAGTTATTTCCATCATTTTATCTTCTAGCTTACTGATTTGTTCTTCTGCCTCAGATATTGTGCTATTGATTCCTTCTAGAGTATTTTTAATTTCAGTAATTGTTTTGTCACTGTATGTTTACTCTTTAATTCTTCTAGGTCTTTGTTAATTGATTCTTGTGTTTTCTCCATTTTTTTTTCAAGGTTTTTGATCATCTTTATTATCATTATTATGAATTCTTTTTCAGGTAGTTTGCTTATTTCCTCTTCATTTATTTGGACTTCTGTGTTTTCTAGTTTGTTCCTTGAAGAAGTTTGAATTCTTTTTTCCTTTTGGTTTTTGCCCTCCTGAGATTGGTCCAGTGGTTTGTGTGAGCTTTGTGAGATTTGTGTTGAGTTTTTTTTTTTTTTTCTTCTTTGTTAGTTTGTTTGTTTTTTTCTGATGGGCAAGGTTGAGTGAGGGTGGTAATCCTGTCTGCTGATGATTTGGTTTGTATTTTTGTTTTGTTTGTTGTTTAGATGAGGCATACTGCTTAGGGTGTTACTGATGGTTGCTTGATGCAGAGGCTTGTATTCAAGTGGTTTCCTTTGTGCGAGTTCTCACTATTTGATACTCCCTAGGGTTAGTTCTCTGGTAGTCTAGGGTCTTGGAATTAGTGCTCTTATCCAAAGGCTCATGGCTTGATCTCCGGTCAGGAACAAATATTCCACAAGGGGTTTGTTATAGTATTAAGTGAGATTAAAAAAAAAATATCCAAAAATGAGAAACCAAAGATGAACCCCAAATGGCAGTAACAAAATCAGTCAGATAATAATTAAAATAATGGAATATACACAAGTACTATACACTCATAAGCAAAGTGAAAACAATCCAACAAAAATAAAGTACAGTAGATTGACCTGGTGAACTAAGGAAATAAAAAATTATATTTACCAGTTAAGAACAAGACTAACTTAAGCACTAACTTGAAAACAAAACTAAAGCAAGGTGCCAAGTGGGGAATAAAGCAAGGGATACAAAACCAACAAATATGTTGAGAGGAAAGGAAAGAAAAAATAGAAAGACTAGATATGCAAAGTTAAATAGAGGTAGATGAAGAAGATTTATATATATTAAAGATTAACTGCAAGAGGAAAAGAACAGGAAAAGCAAACAAAGGAATAAATGTAGGAAAAAAAATAATAGGTTTAAAAAATTAAAATTAAAAAAAGAGAAGAGAAAAAGAAAAAGAGGAAAACTCCACAGAACTGAAAAAGCCAGTGGTCATGTATGGATGTGAGAGTTGGACTGTGAGGAAGG
>SJYQ01004285.1:333859-364366 GCA_006410935.1 Redunca redunca
GTTGCCCCGTGGGCATGGCTTAGTTTCATTGAGTTAACACCAATACAGTATACTAACGCATATATATGGAATTTAGAAAGATGGGGATGATGACCCTGTATGCAAGAAAACAAAAGAGACTAAGATCTATAGAGTGAACTTTTGGACTCTGGGGGAGAGAGAGAGGGAGAGGGTGGGATGAGATGGGAGAATGGCATTGAAACATGTAAAAATAAATAAATAAATAAGAAAAGAAAAAAAAAAAGGAGAGAGAGAAAAAAAAAAAAGACAAGGCTGTGGTCCTAGTGTGATTAGATTGACTAGTTTTCTGTGAGTATGGTTTCAGTGTGTCTGCCCTCTGATGCCCTCTTGCAACACCTACCATCTTACTTGGGTTTCTCTTACCTCGGGCATGGGGTATCTTTTCAAGGCTGCTCCAGCAAAGCGCAGCCGCTGTTCCTTACCTTGGATGAAGGGTATCTCCTCACCGCTGCCCTTCCTGACCTTCAACGTGGGAGTTGAAGAGTTTTCACCTTAGGTTAACTAAAATGTGCTATAGTTTAGCTTAGCTGCTAAATTAGATTATCAGAAAGAACTTATCTAATTAGTCTCCTTCTCAGTGTAACTGTGTCTAGACCACCTGGTTCTTACAGTGCTTCATTGCTTTCCTCTGAGCATTCTTCCTTTCTGCCAAGGTGTCATCAGTAGGAAGTTTTGTGTGTTGACTATCCGTTGCTGATAAACCAGTGAAACCTCAGGCACCTTCCCTTTTTGGGAACAGTCAATGGATAGTTCTAAGATACTAACAGAAACAAATGGAGGTTAAAGTATGAGAAAACTACCTGAAATAAACAGAAAAGAGATGCTGAAACGGGGGTTGGGGTGGGGGCGTGTGGGGTGAGGTGGGGGTGTGTGGGGCTGCTGGCTAGGTCTGAGAGATCTGGTTGGTGAGATCCATCCTGGAGCATTCTTGCTTTGCTAGTTTCTGTCCCAGGTGCTGCTGCTAATGTAGGCAGTACAATGTTTTGTTTTATAAATGTTTGTTTATTTATTTATTGACCCTATCAGTTCTCAGTTTTGGCAGGCAGGATCTTGGTTGTGTCTGTGGAATCTTTTATGTCAGCGCAGTTGTGACTCAATTGCTCTGTGGCCTGTGGGATCTTACTTCCCTGACCAGGGATCAAACCTGCATCCTCTGCATTGCAAGGTGGATTCTCAAGCACTGGACGTCAAGGGAAGTCCTGTCAGTACATTGTTTAATAGACAGAGAGGTAGAGCCATGAGATTCGAGATTGAGAGGATGATAGTGAGTGTGGCACGTTCACATCATTCAGAGTGGAGCACTGTTAGTGCTTATGGGACCCATGCAGGGGCTGCTACTACTATGCTCTTTACTCTGCTGGAGCAAATGATTAGGACAGACTTTTTGTGGATCTAAAACGAGTTTCTTAATTAAGTTGGCATGTCTGTCTGACAGCCTTTGGGTCCTGAGAAGATTATCATCTGTGCAGCTTCTGTCTCTTCCACTATGGCTCAGACTCTTGGCTGCTGTCAATGTTCCTTTAAAATGCAATGTTTCTGCAAGTTTACAGACTTCAGGGCTCCAAAGCTTTATTGACCATCTGCCACTTTCACACAATTAGTTTTGCCCTTTCTTTCTGATTTTAATTGTTCCAGTTTACAAAGTTCTTTACTAGTCATGTCTTTTATTTTTCAATCAACCAACCACCAAATGCTTGCTGACATTCCTAGTGTGCCTGATGCACTGCTGGACACTTGCAGAGAGTGTGCAAAAAAAAAAAAAAAAAATCCATGGTGCCTCTTGTCCAGGTTGGGCTGCTCTTGTACAATACTTTTCCTCTGTTTTGCTGTGGCTTTCCTGTCACCTTCCACCTGGTTAGTACATTTACATTTACTATCTTGTCTCAGCTTTTGGACAAGTTGTGTTTAAACAGTTGCGAGATAATAAAGATAAAAGTTTTAACAACTTGGAAAGGAAGCTGAATTGGTATGGAAAAAGTGAGCTTATTAATGGGACCACGCTATTATTTTTGATGCTTCCTACCACTGAATGGCTCCCGTTGTTGAGAAATGTGTTTAGTATTTTCTGGGTTGCTTGTTTGCTTTGCAAATGAATCATTTATGTTTTTGTTGTTTGCTGAGCTCACTCAATGAGCTCTTCACGTTGTGTCTTCTTTGTAAGAAACTGTATTGAAATACTGTAACTTAAAATCACCTTTCCTGCAACTTGATGCACAGACTGCATTATCTGAAATGAAATAAAATCCTAGCTTTTTGACATCTTAATATTTCATATTTCTTCTTAGATGTTCAAACCCCAAGCAAATCTCACAAAACCAGAAACCCCTTTTCTACTGACTTGTCCTCCTCACTATCAATGGAACCAAGACTCTTATTGTTACTGAGACTATGCTATTAAAAAGTATGATAATGTATAGAATATTTAACACTATTTTAGGGGGAATTTTCAAAAGCACAGAATGAGGCCTCTTTGTTAATCTATTAATGTTCAGCTATAGACTGAGAGTTGTTAATTTTACGCAGCCAATATGTTAATCTTTAGAAACAAAACAAGCCTCGGCATGCTGCTGCTGCTAAGTCGCTTCAGTCGTGTCTGACTGTGCAACCCCATAAACGGCAGCCCACCAGGCTCCCCCGTCCCTGGGATTCTCCAGGCAAGAATACTGGAGTGGGTTGCCATTTCCTTCTCCAATGCATGCAGGTGAAAAGAGAAAGTGAAGTCGCTCAGTTGTGTCTGACTCTTAGCGACCCCATGGACTGCAGCCTACCAGGCTCCTCCACCCATGGGATTTTCTCCAACATCGTTACACAATGAGGTGTGTTAAAAAATCCACTGTATTCTGGGAGGTGGTCCTAAAAAGTTGCAAAGCCTTATTACTTCCAGAAGTGGAAAGAAAGTGATACATACCGAAGCCAAATTCAAATTCTCCAGGGACATATGGGCTTCCATCAAAGCAACACCTTTCCTAACCACTTGATGGTATCTTTGCGACTTATACCCTGAACAACACACCATAGGAAACTAATCGTGTTTTAAATGGAAAACAGCAGTTCATTAAGACTGGTTAATCGGTTCTTGGCAAAATTTCAACTTAATGGGTATGCAAGTGTATCTGTGTGTGCTCAGCAAGGCCTGTCCCGAGCTTTCTAATGGTGTCACTCAGTATTATAAATTTACTTTGACAGTTAGTAAACAGACAAGTGAGTGCTGAGAACAGGGAGTGTGAAGCCTGTAGCAATTTCCAAAAGAGGAAGGCAAATAGAGCCAGACGTGTATTAACACAGCAATCACTGAACTATTCTGCTTTTCCACTCTTTAATGGAATATTAGTAACATAGCAAAATATGGTGCAAAACCTTCATTAAAAAAAATTCTTAACTGATAGGCTAGGAATTTAGGATTAGGAATAAATTATTAAAATACACATTTTAAGGGAAATAACCCATGGTCAAACACTATTTCAGACATATTAGCTTTGTTCCTCTGTGTTAGATCAATATTTCTATTGGCTACAGCTGACTTGGTAGAAGATTCATATAACAAACAGACATCCATCCTATTTAGTTCTACAAGCCATGGGAAACAACGGTAGGAGATGTTTATATTTCATTGTTTCCTCAGGAGGCTTGACCTTACTAAGCAGTTTGCTAAGTATTGTTTTATGGTGGGTTTATGAAATTGCTATATGTGGGAGAAATTACTATAGGTATTTATCTCATAGAGAGTACTGTTGTTTTCTGCTCTCTTTTGGCCTGTCAGAATAATGCATCTCACACCAGAGAAATTTTTTGTTTCTTATCTTTACAAATGATGCATTTGAGGAAGAACCAGGTTTTAATGCAATGAAAGTAGCTTGAGTCTTGAGAATCTGTAGAGCAGAGAAAGTGGAAGGAATTCCCCATCCCCCTCTTTTTTGTTTTAGCTGCACATGAAAGCATTAGGAAGGGAAGAGAGCTGGTTTTCTGTTTAGATCAAGTCTGTAGCAGAAAGCTCTTTCTCGTGGAAAGAGCACTAGACCTAAAGCCAAATGTAGGGCCTAGAATTCCAGTGTAGGATGGTTGTGTGATCATCTTCCTTCATGCTAGGATTCATGTCACCCTTGCCAGCTAATGGAACAGATAACGCCTCCTTCACATGCTCAAGGTGTCACACAACTGCCAAGTATTTGAATAGCGTCATAACATGTAAAACTTGCTCCACACTCAAAATCTGTTTCCAACTCTCCTATTTCTGTTAGCAGTATCAACACGTTCGCCAGCCAAAGCATCTCTAATCACTCCTGCTGTGTGTAGTATCCATTCATTTGGGATATTGATGATTTGACTAAAGTTTACTTTCTAAGTTTTTATCTAGACAAACATTTTGAAGTGAAACAAAGTGAGCTTGTCAAAAGGTAACTGTGTTTTCACTGGTTTCTTGTGTACCTATTCACTAAAGGCCTACTCTGAGTGTAAAACACTGCTCTCTGCATTTTGTGCAGCTGAGGACATGAACAAAGCCCTCCCCGGCCCTCAGGTGAGCTGGCAGCCTCGTGAAGGTTCAGATGCGTTCATACCTGACCCTGATACGAGGCGTAGCTCTTAGAACTGTTGGGTCACTCTAACATGGAAACAATGACTCATAGCAGTATCCATTCCAGAAAGGGCATTCGCTTTTCCACATGTTGTCCAAATTTTATATCACATCACTCTGGGTATGAGCCCAGCCTCCTGTTTAACACACACACACACACACACTCTCACACACATACACATACACCCCCCAAATTCTCTTTTGCCAAATGTTTCTTGAAGTTAATAACTTTATTGAATACATGAGGAGGTCATAGAATATCTTTCTTCTTGAATAAGCATTTCCATGATGATACATAATGCATTTGTCATGCTTCAAATGGCTCACCAGAGTTCTTTTTTCCCTAAACAAATAGCAGTGTTCTTTTGAAGAGGAATTCTGGCAAATAGAAATTTTGCCTTCTTATCTCACAAGACTTTATGAGTTGTAGACAAGTTTTCCTGATAAACACTTTTTTATGCCTATACTTTTTTCTTTTTCCTATTATGTTTTGATCACCCCTTAGCAAGGCAGCAATGAACTGACATACATGAAATGAATAACCAGCAGTTGGCCCTTCAAGAGCTGTATGCAAAATGGTGATCTTAATGAAAGAAGAGGGAAGCCTCAGTAAATTTCTCAGACCACTAGGGCACCATTGAGAACAATAGTGAAACAGTGTCTTTATGAAGTCAGCAAAATGAACCACAGCACACTACAGTGCCATGGCTTCCTATTGAAAGAAAAATTAAAGTGAGATGAATAACTGGGCTGTCATCTATTAAGTGTTTGCACATATGGCTAATGGCCTACATTAAAATTCTAACCAATCTGTACACTTCTATAAATAGATTAAGGAGCAGCTCCTTTGTTTCTTTCTCAAGCTTGCAGTCCTTGGGCCAAATAGGATATCTTAAAGATGATGGTTGGATGCATTAAATACCCGTAGGTTCATGAGTCCTAGGTCACCTGTACATATCATTCTGTCTGTGGTAATTAAAGTGAGATAGAATGATTTTGAAATATTTTACATAGGTATATTTGTATATCCTAATAGCATATGGTTCCCATTTTAAAGCTGTTTTACAGCAAATAATTGTTGTGTTTTGAAAGAATGATATTTGAGGTGGATCATACTGTATTTGCTTTTTTCTCTAAACATTTTATTGTATATTGAGTATAGCAGATTAATAATGTTGAGATAGCAAAGGGACTCAACCATACATATACATGTATCCATTTTTCCCCAGGACGTGTTTTATTATTACAAGTGAAATCAAAAGGATAACACAAAGGCAGTAGGATAACCGAATAGGTAGAAGGTCAGTGAAATATACTAGGCCAATCTCTGACCACTGTTCAAGTAAACCTAATAGCACAGGACTCTCTCAAGCAAATGTGGCACAAAGAAAGCTTCCTATAAGAAGAGCATAGTTTAGATATATTCTTTTTGGAATAAGTCTTCTTGCCTAAAATTAAGCCTGAAGTCATCTGTTTTATCTGTTTATAATCTCCCAAGGCTACTGGTATATTGTAATGCTATAGACTGGATTAGAATTATAATGGCTAATTGCGAGTGTTTTGTTACGATTTGAGATGGACCTTACTACATTTGAGGGCTTCCCTTGTGGCTCAGATGGTGAAGAATCCACCTGCAATGTGGGAGACTTGGATTTGATCCCTGGGTTGAGAAGATCCCCCGGAAGAGGGCTTGGCAACCCACTCCAGTATTCTTGCCTGGAGAATCCCCATGGGCTACCATCCATGGGGTCATAAAGAGTCAGACTCAACTGAGCGACTAAGCATAGCACAGCACATACTATATTTGAAGGCTTCCCAGGTGGCACTAGTGGTAAAGAACCCACCTGCCAATTCAGGAGACATAAGAGATGTGGATTCAATCCCTGGGTCAGGAAGGTCCCCTGGAGAAGGGCATGGCAACGCACTCCAGTATTCTTGCTTAGGAAATCCCATGGACAGAGGAGCCTGGTGGGCTACATATAGTCAGTAGGGTTGCAAAGAGCTAGATGTGACTGAAGTGACTTAGCACACACATGTGCATATTATATTTGAAAACCATCCTGCAAGTAAAATAAAACAATTTCCCTTCTGAAATAGTAAAATTACAATAAATTCCAAAGAGATCATTTCCTAGATGTCTAAATGCTTGCTCTTTTTTCATTTTTGTAAAATCCACAAATTTAATCTGTAGCTATTACCTAGTATGGCTTAGAATATGCAAGTGGTGGGTAAGAAACTTCTAAGGTTATGGTGTTTGGATACTTCAGCTGTGGGCTGTAAAGTCTTCTACTTCATAGAGCATGGTAAATAAAAGCAAAGGATGAGAGCAGAAATTTTAACCTTGGATATGCTTGCATTTTGTAGATTCCTTTATATACTAGTCTGTACAATTTTGGGGATATATTCATTGTTCAGAAAACAGTGTTTTAATGCTGTTTAACATTAAAACAGTGTTTACCAGTGTTTACAACAGTGTTTTAAACTTTTAATTTATCAAAAGAAGTATTTCCTTTGATTGAGTAAAGAAAATTGTACACACCAAAATAATCTGAAAACCTAGAGGCTCTAAGTCAAAGCATTCAAAACCTAAGAAATGAAGGAAACTATATGGAAAATTCACAGTCCCAGGATTTATATTTCTATGGACAGCAGGTAGTTGTGCATTCTCATTTAAATTGACAGTTTCTGCTCTTTAATTGAAGTGTTTAGACGATTTGCTTTAATTACTAATAGCATTGGGTTTAAACCAAGAATCTTGCTGGTTATTTTTATTTATTTCATCTCTTCTGTGCTCCGTTTTCCTTTTTTTTCTTTCCTTCTTTCCTTTCCTTTCCTTTATTTTTATTTTTAATTTTTATTGAAGTATAGTTAATTTAAAATGTTGTGTTAGTTTCAGCTGTACAGCAAAGTGATTTATAAATTAAGTTCTTTTGTACCATTTTTTTAGATTCCTAGTATAAGTGATATATATTTGTCTTTGTCTGAGGTAGTTCACTCAGTATGATAATCTCTAGGTCTTCACTTCTGCTTCAAATGGTGTTATTTCATTCTTTTATAGCTGAGTAATATTCTATTGTGTATATATACGTGTGTATATACACGTTTATACCACATTGTCTTTATTCAGCTGTTGATGGGCATTTATGTTGTTTAAATGTCTTGACTATTATAAATATTGCTTCTGTGAACAGTGGAGCACATGTGTCTTTTTAATTAGAGAGGTTTTGTCTTTTCTGGATATATGCTCAAGGGTACTGGAGCATATGGTAACTCTATTTTTAGATTTTAAAAGACCCTCCATACTGTTCTCCATAGTGACTGCACCAATTTACATTCCCACCAACTATGTAGGAGGGTTCCCTTTTCTCACACCCTTTCCAGCATTTATTACGTGTTTGTAGATTTTTTACCAATGGCCATTCTGACTGGTGTAAAGTGATACTTCATTGTAGTTTTAGGCATTTCTCTAATAATTAATTAGTGATGTTGAGAATGTTTCACATGCTGCTTGGTCATTTGTATGTCTTCCCTGGAGAAATGTCTATTTAGATCTTGTGCCCATTTTTTGATTGGGTTTTTTTCTTTTTTCTTTTGAAGTTGAGCTGTATAAGCTGTTTGTGTATTTGGAAATTAAACCCTTGTTGGTTGCATCATTTGTAAATATTTTCTCCCATTCTGTAGGTTGTCTTTTTGTTGAGTTTATGGTTTCCTTTGTTGTGCAAAAGCTTTTAATTTAATTAGGTCCCATTTGTTTATTTTTGCTTTTATTTCCATTACTCTAGGAGACAGATCCAAAAAAATATTGTTGCAATTTATGTCAAAGATTGTTGTCTGTTTCCTCCTAGGAGTTTTATAATATCTAGTCTTACACATAGGTCTTTAATTCATTTTGAATTTAATTTTGTATATGGTGTTAGAGAATGTTCTGATTTTATTCTTTTACGTGTAGCTACCCACTTTTTTTGGCACCAGTTATTGAAGAGTGTTCCCTTCTTTTGATTGTTTTTTTATTACTCCATTTTATCTCCAGAAATGATTTAACACCCCGATGTCTGAACCTTTGCCCCTCCCATGCCCTGTTGTGGGCAACCCCTCTACTATATTTGCTATAGGTCCTCAAATATACACGTGTCCATGGAGAATCCCAGGGACAGAGGAGCCTGGTGGGCTGCTGTCTATGGCGTCTCACAGAGTTGGACATGACTGAAGCGACTTAGCAGCAGCAGCAACCTTGTAAATGAACTTTACATGCTTGTGGTTTTAAATTATGCACATGACATCCTATAAAATACTTTAATACCTTATACACTTTAACATACTTACGTATATTTTAAAAGACTTTAATATACTTCTTTTTTATTTTTAGTGGTTGCTCTAGGATTTACAGTATACATCTTTAACTTATGATAGTCTGCCTTCAAATGATACTATATTAATGCCACTCCATGATGAGTATAAGGACCTTACAGCAGTTTGCTTTCATTACCCTCCTCCTGTTAGTCTTATTGTCACTAATGTGTTATGAATCCCACAAACATTGCTGTTATTTTTGCTTTAAATACTCTGTGATCAAAAGATTAAAAATGAGAAAAATATTTTTATATTTATCTATATGTATATGCACACATATATTGCTTCTTGTTCCTTTGTGTAGATTTATTGTTTTTATCAGATATCATTTTCCTTCTGTCTTCTCTAGAACTTCCTTTAACATAAGGATCTGTAGATAACTCTTTTGCTTTTTGTTGGTCTGAAAAAAGTCTTTATTTCATCTTTATTTTTGAAAGATTTTCTTCTAGATATATAATTTCATGTTAACAGAACTCCTTTCCCTTCAGTGCTTTAAAGATGTCATTCATTGTCTTGGATCTCTGATGAAAAGTCTCCTGCCATTCATTATCTTTCTTCCTCTGGACATATCTTTCTCTGGCTGTTTTTAAGATTTCATTTTCTGTTTCATTGTTTCTCATCAGTTTGTTTATCATATTCCCTGGTGTGGTTTTCATGTTTATCTGCTTGTGGTTTGTTGAGATTCTGACTCTGTGGGCTTAGAGTTTTCATCAAATTTGAAAAAAATTCATTGATTATTTCTTCAAATACTTTTCTATTCCTCTCTGCCTTAGTGGAAATCCAATTATGCTTGTATCAGACTGCTTGATATTGTGATTTTTTTACATTCTGTCCCCAAATTTTATGCATCTATGCTTTTCAAACTCTGATCTCAGTGGAATCACTACACTCTGTTTAGGCTTCTTTCTCTAAGCGATTCCCTGGTGGCCCAGTGGTAAAGAATCCTCCTGCCAATGCAGGAGACACAGCTTCGATCCCCAGGTCAGGAGGATCCCCTGGAGAAGGGAATAGCAACCCACTCCAGTGTTTCTGCCTCAAGAATTCCACGGACAGAAGAGCCTGGCAGGCTACAGTCCATGGGATCACAAAATAGCTGGACATGACTTTGTAACTAAACAATAACAGCTCTGAGCCATAGCATGGACCTGTTTCCAAGTGGTGATCTGGAGCAACCGAAAGGCTCACCTGGTTTATTTCCCTTCACTCAGAGATCAGAGTCCCATGCTCTGAAAACCATTGTCCTTTGATTTTTTGTTTTGTTTTCCTACTTATATATGGCATGACGGCAATTCACACAGCAATTAATCCTTCACAGGCAGAAGTTCCCCTTGCTTTATTTTTTATCAATTCATATAATTTTTTTTAAAAAGACTGATTTTTCATAATAAAAATTAGAATATATGAGTATCATGAATAAAATGTATTGTGTTTAGGATAAAATCCAGCATATTTCCTCTGACTTAGAGGCCCTGCATGATTTGGCCCCTTCTTTCCATTGTAGGTGTCCCTTTTACTACTCTTTCCTCCACTCAAACCCTCCAGTGATACTAGCTTATTTTATCCCTCCAATCTACCATGCATGCTCTGGCAGGCTTCTCCCAGTCATCTCTTGAATACCTCTTTGTCATTGTTTACATGCAGGCTTGAATGCCACTTACTGAGTGATTCTTCTTTTCTTTTTTCCCATGACTTGTATGTGTGAAAAAATTAGGTTTTCTTGTATTGTGTCATAGTATCCTCTGGTTTTCCTTTATAGCACTGAACATAATTTTTAGTTATATTTTTATTTGTATGTTTTTCTTTTTATTTGGAGGATAATTGCTTTACAGTGTTCTGTTGGGTCTGCTACACAACAGTGTGAATCAGCTGTAAGTGTATATATATACACCATCTCCCGGAGTTCACTCAAACTCAGGTTAGTTCAGGGTAGCCCAAATCCTATGATGAAAATATTCTCTGTTTGATAAGAATTTACTAGGATCTGTGAATTTTGTATTATTTCTAATCTTGAGCTCCAAATGAGTTAAGAGTTTTCAGTCTACCTTTAGTATTTAATTAAATTGAATAGATTTTGTTCAGTAGGATTTGATGAGGAAAAGGCAGAAAATGTAGCATTTTGCAATATTGGTCCAACACAGAGACGTGACATTTTCAATGCAATAATAATTTGTTGAATAAAATAAATAATCAATTTTAATTACTGAGGATGAAAAAGGTAAGCTTTGCGACCATATAGAACAAGGAAAACCAATTTATGACATGAGAGCTTCCATAACTACATCCTCGGCTATGTCAAATATTTCAATCACAGTGTTCTACAACTTAAGCCTAGACATGGTCTCAGAATCCTTCTCAACACAGGACTCCAGGCAACTACACTGTTAAATTAAAGCTGGCCTTTAGACTGAAACTGAGTCTTATCTCTGAAATAGAAGTCTCCATCAGACAAGCCATAAGCAAGAAATGTTTTCCTAGAATTTCTCCTCTGGTATGAACATAGAAGTTAGCAATTCTGATAATCATCAAATCCACAAATATATACATTTTAGAGCATGTTATTCTGCCTTCTTCCCCTTTTACAGTACTATGTGCATCTATAAATCTTGAGCAGACCACAGACCCAGCACAAGACAGCTTTGGTGGATACCCTTATTATAGGTTATATTAATTTGTGCACTTAGACTATTATATTTATAAAACTTGACATAGGGCTTCCCTGATAGCTCAGCTGGTAAAGAATCCACCTGCAATGCAGGAGACCCTGGTTCAATTCCTGGGTTGGGAAGATCCTCTGAGAAGGGATAGGCTACCCACTCAAGTATTGTGGCCTGGAGAATTCCATGGACTGTACAGATGCTTTTGAACTGTGGTGTTGGAGAAGACTCTTGAGAGTCCCTTGGACTGCAAGGAGATCCAACCAATCCATTCTGAAGGAGATCAGACCTGGCATTTTTTGGAAGGAATGATGCTAAGGTTGAAACTCCAGTACTTTGGCCACCTCATGCAAAGAGTTGACTTATTGGAAAAGACTCTGATGCTGGGAGGGATTGGGGGCAGGAGGAGAAGGGGACGACAGAGAATGAGATGGCTGGATGGCATCACTGACTCAATGGACGTGAGTCTGAGTGAACTCCGGGAGATGGTGATGGACAGGGAGGCCTGGCGTGCTGTGATTCATGGGGTCGCAAAGAGTCGGACACAACTGAGCGACTGAACTGAACTGTACAGTCCATGGGGTCACAAAGAGTTGGACACAACTGAGGGACTTTCACTTGATATGAATTTTCTGTTATCCAAAACCTTGTATGTTTATTTAATGTCTAGAACACCACGGAATCACTAGAACCTGGCACATATAAGATACTCAATACATACGTATTGCTCAACTGGGTTACAAAATTTTCAGGTCCTACAACTTCCTTCTCCCTACTATAGACACTTAAACTGCAAAGCATGTGTATCTGGGACAGTTTCTGCCTATCCTGAATCCTGCAGAATAGCCCACAATAATGTCTACTGCCTGCAAATTACAAAGTTTATTCTTAGCCAGATCTCTAGGTTAATGTGACCTATGTCCAGTGGTATGTTTTTTATTAGTTTCTCTTCCATTATCAAGTTGGCAGGTTGATTCAGGGAATATACTTTTGCCCATGCCTAAAAACCATTCATGGCTGGAAATAAACAGAGTCCCTGACATCCTGCATAAACTCAAAGTTATACTCTCCTAAACTTTTCAACTCTATGTAGCCAGTTTTCCCATGTCTGTTTTAGTGCATCCTTTGTCCTCAATCTATGATATTTGATTGAGCCACCATTTTAAATATAGATAACAGAGCCCAGCAATCAGAAGGGAATCCTGATTCTTTGGCCAGAAATTTTTTCAAAGGATCTTTCCATCCAAAAATATTTACTATCTACTTTATTCAAAATAGGATGTTAGGCGCCAGTGTTAATGAAGAATAAGACAGGCACAGCCTTGCTTTCAGAAAGCTCACATTCTAGTAAGAGAAGGATATAACTAACTTAAAATTAATAATTGTTACAATTGTTTTGAGGTGCCATAAAGAAGAGGTATGAGATGCCTTAAAAGCATGAAACAAGGAAACTTGTTTGAGAGTCAAGGAAGGTTTATATTAAGATGTTGAAATATAGACAGGAATTAAACAGACCAAAGTTTAGGAGGATGAGTTTTTAAGGCTGAGGGAACAGCACATACAATACCTATAAGGAAAGAGAGAGCATGCACATTCTAAGACCTGATAAAATTCTAGATACATACACCCCAATGTTCACCGAAGCACTATTTACAACAGCCAGGACATTGAAGCAAACTAAATGTCCATTGACAGAGGAAAGGATTAAGAAAATGTGGTATACATATACAATGGAATATTACACAGTCATAATAAAGAATGAAATAATGCCATTTGCAGCAACGTGGATAGACCTAGAGATTGTCATGCTGAGTGAAGTAAGTCAGAGAAAAATAAATATATCATTTTTATGTGCAATCTATTACAAAAATATTACAAATCAACTTATTTACAAAACTGGAGTCACAGATGTAGAAAGCAAACTTGTGGTTACCAAGGGTGAAAGGGGGGCAGGAAGGATAACTGGAAGATTGGTACTGACATATACACACCACCAGATATAAAATAGATAACTAAACAGAACCTCCTGTACAGGACAAGGAACTTTGCTCAATACTCTGTAATGGCCTATATGGGAAAAGAATCTAAAAACAGTGGTTATATATGGAGAAGGCAATGGCAACCCACTCCAGTACTCTTGCCTGGAAAATCCCACGGACAGAGGAGCCTAGTAGGCTGCAGTCCATGGGGTCGCTAAGAGTCGGACACGACTGAGCAATTTCACTTTCACTTTTCACTTTCATGCACTGGAGAAGGAAATGACAACCCACTCCAGTGTTCTTGCCTGGAGAATCCCAGGGACAGTGGAGCTTGGTGGGCTGCCATCTATGGGGTCGCACAGAGTCAGACATGACTGAAGCGACTTAGCAGCAGCAGCATATGTGTATATATATATATAAAATTGATTCAATTTGCTACAAAGCAGAAACTAATACAACACTGTAAATCAACTATACTTCAATAAAAATTAATTTTTAAAAAGTCTAGCACAATTGCAAAGAATAAAAAGAGTGAAAGAGAAAGCATGGGAACAATGGGTGGAGGCTTTATGTGGTTGATATACTGGGATTTATTTTTCTTTTCTGTGACATGAGTGGGAAACCATTGAAGAGTTCTGGGCAGGGTTAAATTGTGTACTTTTCCAAAGATTTGTCTGGCTGCCATGTGCAGAATGAGAGAAAGGAAATAAGAATGATGAAAGAGACCAGTCAGGGACTGGAGTAGCTTTCTAGGTGAGAGATGGTTATAGCTCAGCCAATGGAGATGGAGACAAAGACTGACACAAAGGTATTTGATTGGTTAAAGTGACAGAAATGGTTAAAGTGATAGAGCTATGAGGAAGGGGAAAGAGGAACTCATGATAGGGTCTGTGTTTGTGGATTGGACAGGTAGGCAGGGGGTTGTATCAGACACTGAGACATGGAATGAGTCTAGAAGACTGATGATGTATTTGTTTCTGGACACAGGTCTGATCTTTAAACAGGTGTCATGTTGCCAATGGATACATGAGTTTGGAGTATAGAGCAAAAACTATGATTAAAAATATATATTTGTCTTACCTAATGTATACTGGAATGTATTTTTAAGATTAACTTAATATGTGTCCTACAAACAGATTACACCTTCCTTGGTTTCCTCTATGCTATAGAGTAGGCCCTGGCCGGCCATATACTTCATACATAGCAGTGTACATGAGTTCAGTTCAGTTCAGTCACTCAGTCGTGTCCGATTCTTTGCGACCCCATGAATTGCAGCACGCCAGGCCTCCCTGTCCATCACCAAATCCCGGAGTTCACTCAAACTCACATCCTTCAAGTCAGTGATGCCATCCAGCCATCTCATCCTCTGTCGTCCCCTTCTCCTCCTGGCCCCAATCCCTCCTAGCATCAGAGTCTTTTCCAATGAGTCAACTCTTCGCATGAGGTGGCCAAAGTACTGGAGTTTCAGCTTTAGCATCAGTCCTTCCAAAGAACAGCTAGGACTGATCTCCTTTAGAATGGACTGGTTGGATCTCCTTGCAGTCCAAGGGACTCTCAAGAGTCTTCTCCAACACCACAGTTCAAAAGCATCAGTTCTTTGGCACTCAGCTTTCTTCACAGTCCAACTCTCACATCCATACATGACTACTGGAAAAACCATAGCCTTGACTAGACGGACCTTTGTTGACAAAGTAATGTCTCTACTTTTCAATATGCTACCTAGGTTGGTCATAACTTTCCTTCCAAGGAGTAAGGGTCTTTTAATTTCATGGCTGCAGTCACCATCTGCAGTGATTTTGGAGCTCCCAAATATAAAGTCTGACACTATTTCCACTGTTTCCCCATCTATTTCCCATGCAGTGAGGGGACCAGATGCCATGATCTTCGTTTTCTGAATGTTGCCCTTTAAGCCAACTTATTCACTCTCTTCTTTGACTTTCATCAAGAGGCTTTTTAGTTCCTCTTCCCTTTCTGCCATAAGGGTGATGTCATCTGCATATCTGAGGTGATTGATATTTCTCCTGGCAATCTTGATTCCAGCTTGTGCTTCCTCCAGCCCAGCGTTTCTCATGATGTACTCTACACATGAGTTAAATAAGCAGGGTGACAGTATACAGCCTTGACCTACTCCTTTTCCTATTTGGAACCAGTCTGTTGTTCCATGTCCAGTTCTAACTGTTGCTTATTGACCTGCATACAAATTTCTCAAGAGGCAGGTCAGGTGGTCTGGTATTCCCATCTCTTTCAGAATTTTCCACAGTTTATTGTGATCCACACAGTCAAAGCCTTTGGCATAGTCAATAAAGCAGAAATAGATGTTTTCTAGAACTCTCTTGCTTTTTCCATGATCCAGCAGATGTTGGCAATTTGATCTCTGGTTCCTCTGCCTTTTGTAAAACCAGCTTGAACATCTGGAAGTTCACGTACGTCAATTGAAAGAAAGTGAAAGTGAAAGTCACTCAGTTGTGTCCAACTCTTTGTGACCCCATGGACTATACAGTCCATGGAATTCTCCAGGCCAGAATACTGGAGTGGGTAGCTGTTTCCTTCTCCAGGGGATCTTCCCAACCCAGGGATCAAATCCAGGTCTCCCACATTTTAGGTGGATTCTTTACCAGCTGAGCCACCAGGGAAGCCCACATATGTCAATTACCACAGTAGAAAACATTTTACACACACACACACACACACACACACACACACATACACAAATGAAAGAGAAATTAAGGGCAAGGGTAATAGTCTAAGGAAAGAGTCCCAGTGAGAAGAAGAAAGTCAAGGCTAAAATCTTCAGCCCACACCAAAAAAAGATGGGAAGAGGTTGATGAAGCAACAAAGGAGACTAAGAGATAACAAGGAAACGTTCAGAAAACTTTTCTTTTCTTTCCAAATTTTCTATAATTAGAATGTCTTATAATAACTAAGAGCAATAGCCCTTATTTTAAAGTGAGAAAAGGTATCAGAATGTTCATGGCAGATTTTCTGTGCTATACTTTTAAAACTATAGGGTTACAGCAACTAACAGTGATAAATACAGAAAGCACGGAAATACCAAAAAGTGACATTTCCTTTTGCTTTTACCCCTCTTAGCCAGCTTCTTAGGACATTATAATAACAAAGTAGATGTGCTGTGACACTTAAGTATCTTACTGGAATTAAAGAAGAATGAGCCTATTTGTCATCCCATATCCTGCAAGGTACAGAATTCACTGTTAACCCAGTTTGCACAACAGCAAGCCAACAATTATTTGTTGAGTACCTACTATATGCTGGAGCATAGCATATAGGTCTGCACCCTACAGATACACAAAATAGCCAGTTCACTGCCCTCTTGGAGCTTACAGTCTATCAGCCAGATGGACATTAAAAATAAGCATACAGGATAGGAGGGAGGGAGGCTCAAAAGCGAAGGGCCTGGCGTGCTGCGATTCATAGGGTCACAAAGAGTCGGACATGACTGAACAACTGAACTGAACTGAACTAACAATTGTATTTTGGCACATATTCTAGTGGCTCTGACGGTAAAGAATCTTCCTGCAATTCAGGAGAACTGGGTTCAATCCCTGGGTTGGGAAGATCCCCCGGAAAAGGGAATGGCTACCTGCTCCAGTATTGTGGCCTGGAGAATTCTGTGGACTGTACAGTCTATGGCGTTGCAAAGACACAACTGAGTGACTTTTCACCTTCACCTTCACCTATTTTAAACCTCTATGGCAACAACAGCAACATTAAAGTATATCACTGTGATGTGGCAGCTGTTCAGAATAAATATGGGAAAATATCACAGAAAAAAAAAGTCCCAGAGTATATCTGTGCATATGTAATAACCTCTCTCTACTTATTTTGTCTTCATTTTCCTCTTTCCTCTCCTTCCTTCCATTGTAATCCCAGCTAGGTCACACCAGAGTTTTCTTGTTTTTCACTGAGAATCATGGTTCTTTTCCCTTTTGTATTTGTAATTTGATTCTGTTATTGGTCAATGACTGTTAAAGAGAGATGCTCTCACTTTCTTCTTTTGTGACTGTTTAATCCTTTTCTTATCTTCAATCATCTTATACTTGGTAGCTTATGCTTATTCAGTTTACACCCTTTTCCTTTTTTTGTCCACTGCTTGCACTGAAGTATGGCTGTTTTGCTTCTGACCTTTACATGGGGGGATATAATTGGACAGTCTCCAAAGGCAGATGAATCTGTGTGAAGTGATCTTTAGACTAACCTTCAAATTTCTCTTGAAGGTTGGGAAATTGACGAGTATATCTTGGCACCAGGAGCATTTCCCTAACCTACTTCATGAGTCATATTGAGCTCTAACTGCTTCATTTTACTTGAGACCCTTTTCTTCTTCAACACTTTCTAAAGATGCTTAAGGCAATGGAATGGAATGAGTTAGGATTGTTGAGTACCATTTCTTTATCTAATTCGCTGTCTTTGTCATGGACCTGGGTAAGATTCTGACTTTGACTGTGCTTCTGGAATTCAGAAACGGGATACACCATTATGCCAGCAGTCCAATTTGAATCCCCCGAGTTACTAACTTCAGTACACTGTACTTCAAACATCTTTCCCATGTCTTATAATGGTGGCATCCTTATGTCCTGTTGCTGCTTCAAAAATTATAGAGAATTCTCTTTCTCACTGGACTGCAAACTATCAGGGGATAGAGACAGGGTCTTGCTATTTTTTTGTGACCCCTAATGCCACACTACTAACATAGAGTAGGTGCTCAAGAAATTGTGGTTGAATGAATAAAAACAATACAAAGCTATTTTAATTTAAAGTAGTATATAAATGTAACAAGCACCATTTCTAGAAATTTACAGTCAGTGCTCTCAATTTTCCATAAACTTTTAGGCATCATTTTTGGGCTTGTGATTCTATGTGTGGTTATTAGAAATTTGCCCAGTTTCTACCTTTTCTTCTCTTACCTGCCCCTCACATAGCATTTGGACCTATTATACAGGCTGCTATGGAAGGGTATTGCATCTTTGCTCATTCAAAGGATAGTGCTGATCTGGGCAAATGAAGTGAATCCTAGAAGTGTTTATTTAGGATGACATTGCTTGAGATAATATCACATAGATCTCATTCATTCAGTGAATCTTTGTTTTTATTTTTCTGAGGAGAAACAAAGGGATATTTTTTAAAAATCCCAAATGAAAAGAGACAATAGTAAAAGTTGGGAAACATGCCTTTCCATATAAGTAGGTAGGTGTGTGCACACTCAGTCATGTCTGATTCCTTTGCGGCCCAATAGACTGTAGCCTGCCAGGTTCCTGTGTCCATGAAATTTTCCAGGAAAGAATACTGGAGCAGGTTGCCATTTCCTTCTCCAGGGAACCTTCCCAACCCAGGGACTGAACCCATGTCTCTTATGTCTCCTGCACTGGCAGGTGGGTTCTTTACCACTAGCACCACCTGGGAAGCCCCATATAGCAGGCAATTAATTGCGTAAATGGTTCAGAAATGGCATCATTACTGCCAAATTTGGCCTTTTCTTTACCTCCCCTTGTCTGCCATCTATCATCTGGGTGTCACAGTTTCTGCAAAAAATTTTTGCTTTATGTTTGCTCTTAGGGGACATCATCTAAAAATGTAGTTACTATGAATATGAATAAATTACCTAATTTCTTTCTGCAAAATGTAGCCTAACACTAATTCACACTACAGCATTAAAGACATCTGTTAAAAGGGTTTAATTTTTTTTTTTAATTTGAGTATAGTTGTCCTTTTCATCAGGGGACTGGAATGCAAAAGTAGGAAGTCAAGAAACACCTGGAGTAACAGGCAAATTTGGCCTTGGAGTACAGAAAGAAGCAGGGCAAAGGCTAATAGAGTTCTTCCAAGAGAACGCACTGGTCATAGCAAACAGCCTCTTCCAACAACACAAGGGAAGACTCTACACATGGACATCATCAAATGGTCAACACCAAAATCAGATTGATTATATTCTTTGCAGCCAAAGATGAAGAAGCTCTATACAGTAGCAAAAACAAGACCGGAAGCTGACTGCGGCTTAGATCATGAACTCCTTATTGCCAAATTCAGACTTAAGTTAAACAAAGTAGGGAAAACCAGTAGACCCTTCAGTTATGGCTTAAATCTCTAACGATTATACAGTGAAAATGAGGAATAGATTTAAGGGCCTAGATCTGATAGACAGAGTGTCTGATGAACTATGGACAGAGGTTCATGACACTGTAGAAGAGAGAGGGAGCAAGACCATCCCCAAGAAAAAGAAATGCAAAAAAGCAAAATGGCTGTCTGAGGAGGCCTTACAAATAGCTGTGAAAAGAAGAGAAGTCAAAAGCAAAGTAGAAAAGGAAGGATATATCCATTTGAATGCAGAACTGGAAAGAATAGCAAGGAGAGATAAGGAAGCCTTCCTCAGTGATCAGTGCAAAGAAATAGAGGAAAACAACAGAATGGGAAAGACTAGAGATCTCTTCAAGAAAATTAGAGATACCAAGGGAACATTTCATGCAAAGATGGGCTCGATAAAGGACAGAAATGGTATGGACCTAACAGAAGCAGAAGATATTAAGAAGAGGTGGCAAGAATACACAGAAGAACTGTACAAAAAAGAGCTTCATGACCCAGATAATCACGATGGTGTGATCACTCACCTAGAGCCAGACATTCTGGATTATGATGTCAAGTGGGCCTTAGGGAGCATTACTACAAACAAAGCTAGTGGAGGTGATGGAATTCCAGTTGAGCTATTTAAAATCCTGAAAGATGATGCTGTGAAAGTGCTGTACTCAATACGCCAGCAAATTTGGAAAGCTAAGCAGTGGCCACAGGATTGGAAAAGGTCAGTTTTTATTCCAGTCTCTAAGAAAGGCAGTGCCAAAGACTACTCAAACTACCGCACAATTGCACTCATCTCACACGCTAGCAAAGTAATGCTCCAAATTCTCCAAGTGTATCTTCAACACTACATGAACTGTGAACTTCCAGATATTCAAGCTGGTTTTAAGAAAAGGCTGAGGAACCAGAGATCAAATTGGCAACATCCACTGGATCATCAGAAAAGCAAGAGAGTTCCAGAAAAGCATCTATTGCTGCTTTATTGACTATGCCAAAGCCTTTCTTTGACTGTGTGGATCACAATAAACTGGAAAATTCTTTGAGAGATAGGAATACCAGACCACCTGACCTGCCTCTTGAGAAACCTATATGCAGGCAAGGAAGCAACAGTTAGAACTGGACGTGGAACAACAGACTGGTTCCAAATAGGAAAAGGAGTACGTCAAGGCAGTATATTGTCATCCTGCTTATTTAACTTCTATGCAGAGTACATCATGAGAAACGCTGGGCTGGAAAAAGCACAAGCTGGAATCAAGATTGCTGGGAGAAATATCAGTCACCTCAGATATGCAGATGACACCACCCTTATGGAAGAAAGTGAAGAGGAACTAAAGAGCCTCTTGAAAGTGAAAGAGTAGAGTGAAAAAGTTGGGTTAAAGCTCAACATCCAGAAAACGAAGATCATGGCATCTGGTCTCATCACTTCATGGCAAATAGATGGAGAAACAGTGGAAACAGTGAGAGATTTCATTTTAGGGGGCTCCAAAATCACTGCAGATGTTGACTGCAGCCATGAAATTAAAAGACGCTTGCTCCTTGGAAGGAAAGTTATGACCAACCTAGACAGCATGTTAACAAGCAGAGACATTACTTTGTCAACAAAGGTCTGTCTAACCAAGGCTATGGTCTTTCCAGTGGTCATGTATGGATGTGAGAGTTGGACTATAAAGAAAGCTGATCACTGAAGAATTGATACTTTTGAACTGTGGTGTTGGAGAAGGGTCTTGAGAGTCCCTTGAACTGCAAGGAGATCCAACCAGTCCATCCTAAAGGAAATCAATCCTGAATGTTCATTGGAAGGACTGATGTTGAAGCTGAAACTCTAATACTTTGGCCACCTGATGCAAAGAGCTGACTCATTTGAAAAGACCCTGATGCTGGGAAAGATTGAAGGTGAGAGGAGAAGGGGACGACAGAGGATGAGATGGTTGGATAGCATTACCTACTCAATGGACATGAGTTTGAGTAAACTGCCAGAGTTGGTGACGGACAGGGAGGCTTGGCGTGCTACAGTCCATGGGGTCACAGAGTTGGAAATAATTGAGCGACTAAACTGAACCTATAGTTCCTTTACAGTATTGTGTTATTTGTATAAATGTATCCCTCTTTTTTGAATTTCCTTCCCATTTTGGTCACCAGAGAGCATTGATAGAGTTCCCTGTGGTATGCAGTAGGTTCTCATCAGCTGTCTATTTTATACATAGTAGCATATATAAGTGTATCCCATTCTCCCCATTCATCCCACTCCCCCCACTCTAAAGTGGGGCACATTATACCTGAATATCTGGAACAAGGATGGGTTAATTGAGAGCACTGAGGGTTAGAAATGATTAAAAAAAAGGTTTAAGAGTCTTGGAAAATGTATATCTGTCTGTCTATATTTATGTGGATGAGCATGTTCATCCTAGTGGTGAAAACTGGGAGACAAGAAGTAGGTAAACACTGGAACAGCCTTGGGACAGAGCTGCCTGGGGCATGATTATTGAAGGAGTATCAGGGATACTCCTGCTAGACAAGAATGTCAGCAACCATCTATTGTGCTCTTGTGGTTTGGAAGGGATATCAGGAGAAGGCAATGGCACCCCACTCCAGTTCTCTTACCTGGAAAATCCCATGGATGGAGGAGCCTGGTGGGCTGCAGTCCATGGGGTTGCTAAGAGTCGGACATGACTGAGCAACTTCACTTTCACTTTTCACTTTCATGCTTTGGAGAGGGAAATGGCAATCCACTCCAGTGTTCTTGCCTTGAAAATTCCAGGGATGGGGAGCCTGGTGGGCTGCCGTCTATGGGGTCACACAGAGTCAGACACAACTGAAGCGACTTAGCAGCCAGTGAGTATGTTTTGAGGTGCACTTATTTTCTTCATGCTTCAGGCTGTATAAAAAAAATATTAGTGATATACAAAATAATCTCTTGTTTATCAGTTGTTTCTTCTTTTCATTCACCTATTTTATTTTCATGTGGCAGCATCTGTCAGAGCTCCTGTTCTCTACAAGGAAGGGCATTAACATTCATCACCAAGTATCTGTTATGTGACAGGCACGATGGTGAGCATTTTAGTATCACATTACTTACTCCTGACAACAACTGTGATGGAGCTTCCTCCCATTGTACAGACAAAAAAACAGACACAGCATGCCTGCCCTAGGCTGTAAAGGGAGTGAGGAGCAGTGTTGGGCTACGTCTTTCTGAACCCACCATGGTCGTGCAGAAAGCAAAACTTGATGTAAAATAAAATGTATTTTTTTTCAGGATATAAATTTGCAAACTTTCCATAAAAATACCATTTCTAATTTCTAAAATGTAGTCTTCATCTTTCTCTTCCTTATAACCATTCTGTAGCCTTTGATTTTGTAGACTTGGTTCATTTCCACCCTCATCCTTTTTTCTCTCTGTGTGATGTGTTTATGTTTGGACCACATTTTCTGGCCCTTTTTATTTCGACTTTCTCTGGGCCCTCCCTACCCCCACTATATTTTTCTTTGAATTGTGGCTACTTGCTGTTTGTTATTGTTGCTCAGTCACTAAGTTGTGTCTGACTCTCTGCGACCCCATGGACTATGCATTCCTGTCCTTCACAATGGAGCAATATAAGCAAACTCATGTCCTTTGAGTTGGAGATGCCATCTAACCATCTTATCCTCTGCTGCCTCCTTATTCCTTTGCCTTCAGTCTTTCCCAGCATCAGAGTCTTTTCCAATGAGTCAGCTCTTCGCATTTAGTTCAGTTGAGTCGCTTACTCGTGTCTGACTCTTTGCAACCCCATGAATTGCAGCACGCCAGGCCTCCCTGTCCATCACCAATTCCTGGAGTTCATTCAGACTTGTGTCCATCGAGTCAGTGATGCTATCCAGCCATCTCATCCTCTGTTGTCCCCTTCTCCTCCTGCCCCTAATCCCTCCCAGCATCAGAGTCTTTTCCAATGAGTCAACTCTTCGCATGAGGTGGCCGAAGTACTGGAGTTTCAGCTTCAGCATCAGTCCTTCCAAAGAAATCCCAGGGCTGATCTCTTTCAGAATGGATTGGTTGGATCTCCTTGCAGTCCAAGGAATTCTCAAGAGTCTTCTTAAACACCACAGTTCAAAAGCATCAATTCTTTGGCACTTAGCCCTCTTCACAGTCCAACTCTCGCATTAGGTGGCCAAAATATTGGAGCTTCAGCTTCAGTAACTAGAATTGTAAAAAAAGAAAAAAAAAAAAAGGTTCACTGATGCATGGGATGATGATCTTTATTTGTTCCAGTACCTGACCATGATGCCCAGAATACTGTTACCTTTTTGACTTCAGCAGCAGTTCTTTTTTTGGTAAACATAAAAGATTACAGGTGATACTCAACAACCTCAGGTCCTCTCGGACCTTGGGTGCTCCAGCATATATTTCTACAAGGGTATAACCACTTGTGTCCATTTGCCCTCCCTTCCTGCTTCTGCAGTCCCAGCTCCTATCACTCAGCCTCTCACCCAATGTTCTCCAGCCATGCTGGCTTTGTTTTAGTTCCTTGTAGCTGCCAAGTTCCTTCCTATCGTAGGCTCTTTGCCCACACTGTGCCCTTTGCCAAGATTGCCAACCATCATGCTAGCTCTTACTCATCTTTTAAATTTTAGATTAGATATTGTCCTCACATCTTGTACTTCTCCTTTGTAGCATCTCTGATACCACATTTGCAAGTAAATTGTTACTGGTGTGTTTATTTGGTTAAGGTCTATCTTCCTGAGGCTTTACCAAACAACTCTAAGAGGGCCGGGATTCCCTTAGTCACCTAGGTAGCTTGAGTGCCTAGCCTAGTATTTGATATCCAGTGAAAGTGAAGCCTTTCAGTCGTGTCTGACTCTTTGTGACCCTATGAACTGTAGCCTTCCAGGCTCCTCCGGCCATGGGATTCTCCAGGCAAAAATACTGGAGTGGGTTGCCATTTCCTTCTCCAGGGGTTCTTCCTGACACAGGGATTGAAACAGGGTCTCCCACACTGCAGGCAGATTCTTGATACTCAGTAAGAGGTAATAAATGTTTGCTAATAGTGAATAAATTAAGGAAGGAAGAGATGGGAATATCAGACCACATGATCTGTCTCCTGAGAAATCTGTATGCAGGTCAAGAAGCAACAGTTAGAACTGGACGTGGAACAACAGACTGGTTCCAAATAGGAAAAGGAGTACATCAAGGCTGTATATTGTCACCCTGCTTATTTAACTTCTATGCAGAGTACATCATGAGAAATGCTGGGCTGGATGAAGTACAAGCTGGAATCAAGATTGCTGGGAGAAATATCAATAACCACAGATATGCAGAGAACACCACCCTTATAGCAGAAAGTGAAGAGGAACTAAAGAGCCTCTTGATGAAAGTGAAAGAGGATGGTGAAAAAGTTGGCTTAAAGCTCAACATTCAGAAAACTAAGATCATGGCATCTGGTCCCATTACTTCATGGCAAATAGATGGGGAAACAATGAAAACAGTTATTTTGGGGGGCTCTGCAGATTGTGGCTGCAGCCATGAAATGAAAAGATGCTTGTTCCTTGGAAGAAAAATTATGAACAACCTAGACAGCATATTAAAAGAAAAAGTTATTACCAACCTAGACAGCATATTAAAAAGCAGAGACATTACTTTGCCAACAAAGGTCTGTCTAGTCAAGGCTATGGTTTTTCCATAGTCATATACGGATGTGAGAGTGGACTATAAAGAAAGCTGAGTGCAAAAGGATTGATGCTTTTGAACTGTGGTGTTGGAGGAGATTCTTGAGAGTCCCTTGGACTGCAAAGATATCTAACCACTCCATCCTAAAGGATGGATATTAAGTCCTGAATATTCATTAGAATGACTGATGCTGAAGCTGAAACTCCAATACTTTGGCTACCTGATATAAAGAACTGACTCATTTGAAAAGACCTTGATGCTGGGAAAGACTGAAGGCAGGAGGAGAAGGGGATGACAGAGGATGAAATGGCTGGATGGCATCACTGACTCAATGGACATGAATTTGAGTAGACTCCAGGAGTTGGTGATAGACAGGGAAGCCTGGTGCACTGCAGTCTATGGGTTCACAAAGAGTCAGACATGACTGAGCAACTGAACTGAACTGAAGGAAGGAAGAAATTAATAAGCCCGTGGACATAGTTATGCCCATACTCTGGGTCCTGTGTTCTTTTTCAGCAAGGAGTTTATAGCTAGCCTCTTTTGCAAATGATGTAGGTTTAGCATCACATCCATCTTGGGCTTGCAGTCTCTCAGGCCTTTTTAGCAGGGTTCAGTGAAGCCAGGAGAGATGAGAAATGAAATCAGCTACAGAAGCTGGCTCTGTGTGGGTAGATTCCTGGTCCCGTGAAGTATACTGGGTACGCTAAGCTCCGGCACAGTTTGGGTAGGCAGGAGGCTCCAGAGCATGTCTGATTTAGCAAGCAGGTCACCACAGTGGCAATTCCAGCCACCAGAAGATGTTGGAAATTCAGAGAAATGGCAACATTGTGGCTCTGGGTGTTCTCTCTGTTCAGACATATCCAAGTCAGGGAGTTAGAGCCCTGCAAGCAGGATTCTGTCCTCAGAGCTGGCAGGAGTGAGGCAGGACCTCAGGGTCACTGCCAGGTACATGAATACAGGAAAGGAAATGGAGCTCTGGGCAAAGCAACTAAGGCAGAAGCCCAGGTTTTCCCATTGATGGTGGGAGAGCACAGGCAGTGGGCAGGAGGGCCTACAGTTCAAAGGTTTTCATCAGTGCCTGGATTCCTTCCTGGCACCTGGAGCCTAAGGGGTGGAGATAAGGGAGAGTTTTACTGAAAAATGTCAGCCTGTGTGTTTAATTACTGAGTGTTCTTCTAGCTAGTTGTGAATTATAGGTGCTGAAAATGGCCTCTGTGGGAAGGATCATGCACTGCTCTTTCAATAGCTTGTTGTTGCTTAGTCACGTCTGACTTTTTGTGACCCCATGAACTGCAGCACGCCAGGCTTCCCTGTTCACTGCCTCCCGGAGTTTGATCAAACGCATGTCCATTGAGTCAGTGATACCACCCAACCATCTTTCTTCTGTTGCTCCCTTCTCCCATCCTCAATCTTTCCCAGCATCAGGGTCTTTTCCAATGAGTTGGCTCTTCGCATAATGTGGCCAAAGTATTGGAGCTTTAGCTTCAGCATTCATCCTTCCAATGAATATTAAGTGTTGATTTCCTTTAGGAGTGACTGATTTGATCTCCTTGCTGTCCAAGGGATTCTCAAGAGTTTTCTCCAGCACCAATAGCTAATTCTTCTTTTAATGACAATAATTTTATTACTATCAGTCAGTTCAGTTCAGTTGCTCAGTTATGTATGACTCGACTCTTCACTGCAGTCGAGACCCCATGGACTGAAGCACGCCAGGCCCTGTCCATCACCAAAGAATATTCTGGACTGTTTTGCTTTAGGATGGACTGGTTGGATCTCCTTGCAGTCCAAGGGACTCTCAAGAGTCTCTTCCAACACCATAGTTCAAAAGCACCAATTTTTTGGTGCTCGGCTTTCTTTATAGTCCAACTCTCTCATCCATACATGACCACTGGAAAAACCATAGCCTTGACTAGATGGACCTTTGTTGGCAAAGTAATGTCTCTGCTTTTTGATATGCTGTCTAGGGTGGCCATACCTTTTCTTCCAAGGAGCAAGTGTCTTTTAATTTCATGGCTGCAGTCACCATCTGCAGTGATTTTGGAGCCCCAAACAATAAAGTCTGTCATTGTTTCCACTGTTTCTCCATCTATTTGCCATGAAGTGATGGGACTGGATACCATGATCTTAGGTTTTTGAATGTTGAGTTTTAAGCCAACTTTTCCTCTTTCACTTTCATCAAGAGGCTCTTTACTACTTCTTCACTTTCTGTCATAAGGGTGGTGTCATCTGCTATTCTACTTATCATCATTATTATCTTTTCCAAATGAACACAGCTTATACATATTCACTTTCCCTTGAATCTTTATCACAACTCTGACTGAATGATTCATTATTGTTAGAACTTAAACCAAGTATTTTCATTTCTGCCCACCAGGTTTACAGTGGAAATTCTTTTCAATAGCATTCATTAATGGGTTGGCAAATCTGATAAAGCACCAAAAATGGGGTGCTTATCAAAAATATTAAAATTTTGTTTAATATGTGTGTGGAATTATTTGAATGTTAAAGCTTTAGTATGCTATCATTGTTCAACATAGAGCTTGCTACCTTTTTTTTCTTCCTCACAAGTAACCCTAAATTTTACCTACCAAATTTAACCAGCTATGCTATTATATATCATGTAGGACTTTCTGTGAAAGCCAAAGGCCATGTGTAACATGGCTTAAGTGTGGCTGCTAAATTCGAATTACATCTCTTTTCTCTATTCTGCATGTAGTTAATAAGTATTTAATGCATATTAAGTTTCTAGGACTAATGTGCCTTCTAAGGAATAAGTCTTAGCATAAAATGAAAGTAAACAAAGTGCACCTAATTTTTTGGTGCTGAATTTTGCAAGACTGTCTGTATATCATCTAAGGTGTATAAGGCATGGATAAAAATGCAAGAGTTAATAGCTTTATTTCCCACCCCCAAACCTCTTACCTCCAGCATTTTCATGCAGTTAAAAATGTTTTTTAAATTGAAGTATAGTTGAGATACAATGCTGTGTTACTTTCAGGTGTAAAGCAAAGTGATTCAGTTAAATATATATTATATATATTTTCAGATTCTTTTCCATTACAGGTTCTTACAAGTATGCAGGGTTTTTTTATATTTAAAGTGTAATTTGTAAGATTTGTGGTAATGATTTAAAATTATTACCTATTTTGTTTTATATCTAGTAGATTGTATCTCTTAATTCCTTTCCCCTACTTCTCCCCTCTTGCCATCCCCTTCCCCTCTGATAACTGCTAGTATGTTCTTTGTATCTATGAGTTTCTGTTCCTATTTTGTTACATTCATTGACATTTGTTTTATTTTTGGGATTTAAGTGAAAAAATACAGTATATGTCTTTCTCTGCATGCAGATTTTGTTTTTTTTAATTCAAAATTTAGTGCTCTTTATCAGTGAATTCAGGTATTAAGTATCAGTTCACCAGTCCAACTGACTTTATGTTATTCTGTGTATTAAAATTTAAGGACTAGGATTTTTAGGGCAGAGAGAAATAGATATTGATCTCCAGAGACACCAACTGCTAAAAATAAAGATTATTTGCCCTTTGTGCTTATTTTTAGGAAACCAACAACCAGACACTCACTTGGAGGGTGAGAAATATGGTAAGTCAGTCTGAGTGCTAAGTATGAAGTTTGTCTCAGAATGCTTTATGACAGTCTTTTGCGAATATATGATTCTTTCAAACTCTAGGAATGCCTGATATTTAGTTGATAAAGACTAATTGCTGATGAAGACTTTTTGAGTTCTTTCATGTGGCTGATTTCTACCTCCTGAAGGAGTTCCCTCTCTTCAGAGTTATAAAAGAATCCCCAAGGAAGAGCAGCCTATATCTACTATGTTTCCTGACCTCAAGTTCATCTCATACATGTTGATTTCTTCTGGTCCTTCCATCCCAGTTTATGACTTTGACACATGTGTCTTATTTACATCTTTTCCTGATCAAGATCTCCACTATCAATCTTCTTGGACGTTTCATGACACCCTGAGTGTCTTAGCCAATCCTCTTCATTTTGTAACACCTGATTTGCTTCTCAGTCATCCCTTGATAGTCAAGTCTTGCTGCTCCATGGATGGACCAACAGCCTGGGTGTTATCCACCTGGGAGTTTGTGAGGAATGTGGAATCTCAAGGCCTGCCCTAGACTTAATGAATCAGAATCTGCACTTTCACAAGATCCTTAGTGATTCATACAAATGAAAGTTTGAATCACACAGGCTTTAAGAATTTTTCTTCATGTATGCACTCCCATTGCCCTGAGAGCTACAGATGAGTACTTTTCTGCTGTGACTTCCAACATCACTTGGGTTCCAAATCATCAACTAAAAAGATGAGCATTTATGTACCTTCTTACCTCTATTCTCAAACCCACTTTTTGGACTCTTGTATACTTTAATTTTACCTGTGTAGATTCTATTGTTTATTATACTGTATAGCATTTTATAGTTCTCAAAGTTCCCTCACACAGATTTTATTTGATCGTACATGATCCTATAAAGTAGAAAGGTAGGTAATATAATCTTTTGTAGAAGCTATATTATACATTTCTAGTTGTGATTTTCTAACCTTAGGTGAGGAAAACATCTGTGTCAGCAAATATTTTTTCCTATCTTACAGAAAAATAGAAGTCAAGCCTTTGGGGGCTACCAGAAGTCAGTCAGTTATTCTGACTAAAAATGTATCACAATTCAAAATCATATTTTACTGCTCAGTATGATCAGTTTGGAGAAGGAAATGGTAACCCACTCCAGTATTCTTGCCTGGAGAATCTCCATGGACAGAGGAGCTTGGGAGGCTACAGTTCAAAGGGTTGCAGAGTTGGGCATGACTGAGCAACTAAGCATGCATCTATGCATGATCAGAGTTACCTTTTCATTTGCAAAACTTGTATGTCTTCTTAATTAAAATAAAATAATTTGCGTCCATGAAAAGTTTCAATAGAATTTTTAAATAAAAATAATATTCAATTCTCTAAACCTTTTTTATTAAAAAAGAAGAAAACACCCTTTATATATATATATGTATGTATGTATGTACATATTTATGTACCTATCTTTAGCCTTGTTATTTATTTATAGTTTTATTTCTCAGGATAATTTCTACCTAATCTAATTTTACTTGGGTCAAATTATGTTTCCACAGTGTCAAAATGCCAGGGTTAAAATATTCTGCTGTACTTTTAATTGCTACATTCCCCCCCCCCCCCCCCCCCC
>SJYQ01004285.1:369204-399098 GCA_006410935.1 Redunca redunca
GAATTGATGCTTTTGAACTGTGGTGTTGGAGAAGACTCTTGAGAGTCCCTTGGACTGCAAGGAGATCCAACCAGTGCATTCTGAAGGAGATCAGCCCTGGGATTTCTTTGGAAGGAATGATGCTAAAGCTGAAACTCCAGTACTTTGGCCACCTCATGCGAAGAGTTGACTTATTAGAAAAGACTGATGCTGGGAGGGATTGGGGCCAGGAGGAGAAGGGGACGACAGAGGATGAGATGGCTGGATGGCATCACTGACTCGATGGACATGAGTCTGGGTGAACTCCAGGAATTGGTGATGGACAGGGAGGCCTGGCGTGCTGCAATTCATGGGTTTGCAAAGAGTTGGACACGACTGAACGATTGACCTGAACTGAACTGAGAGTTAGTTACTCAGTCGTGCTCGACTCTTTGCGACCCCATGGACTGCAGCCCATCAGGCTCCTCTGTCCATGAAATTTTCCAGGCAAGGATACTGTAGTGGGTTGCCATTTCCTTCTCCAGGGGATCTTCCCAACCCAGGGATCGAACCCGGGTCTCCTGCACTGCAGGCAGATTCTGAGCTACAACTGAGCTACAAGAAATAATAATAAACAATAATAACGAAGTTCTTGGAATACATTTTCAGGACATTTGATTTTGAGCATTCAAAATACCAATTTGTCTTGAATTTGTGAGTGTCATGTGTTGTGTGTGTGTGTGTTTGTTTGCGTTGGTGTGTATATGATGGCATGTGAGAAAGGGAGAGCCAAAGTCAATTTTGTTATGATATCAAGATACCTACTTAAAGTAGATTTTAGAAACACATCTTCCAGAAAAACTGAGTTGATGCCACCTAAGTCAGAGCTCATTAGGACTACAGAAGAAATAATTATCAAGTCCGTGCTTATGATAAGAACCTTGACCTGACTGGTCAGATGGTCTTGTTAAATGTGATACTTAGCAGGGGGCCTTTTTTTTTTTTCTTGGTTACTCTGTAAGATAATTCTGGTTAAAGCAACATTTCCTGATAATACCGATATTTTACTCAAATACCTGGGTTAGGGATACACTAGCCTAAATAAATGTTCAAAAAATTGTTTGTTATTTGTTAAACTTTTATAAACCTAGTTAAATGCTTTTCTATAAATGTATAAACCAATGTATTCCTTAAGCACAGGGATGTCCAAGTGCAATGCAGAAAAATTGGCTTTTTATATAATTAACATCTTAATTGAGTCTTAAGTTTATAAAGTATACCATTGGCACAGTAATCTCTATTGCTACTTTAAATATACCAAATTTGACATGCATGCTTATACCAGTTTCCTCTTTGCTTCACATATTCACTGCATGTTTTTGTTTTGTTTTTAAAATAATCTATTGAAGTATAGTTCATTTACAATGTGGTGTTGATTTCTGCTGTACAGCAAAATGATTCATATATATATATATATATATATATATACACACACACATTTTTTCCATATTCTTGTCCATTATGGTTTATCACAGGATATTGAGTATAGTTCCCTGTTCTATACAGTAAGGCTTTGTTGTTTGTTTATCCTATATATAATAGTTTGCATCTGCAACCCCATCGTCCCCCTGCATCCCTCTCCATTCCCCTTGGCAACCACAGTCTGTTCTCTATTTACTACATCTTGATTTACACCATTTCAAGCAATTTTTTCCCCCTAAAGAATCTGTTGGAGAACCTTGACTGCTCAAACTCTTACCTGTTTTCTGTTCTGTTCTTCTCTTTGGATGTTTACTAAGTACCTAAACTATGAATCGGGTGCAGTATCTCATGTGAAATAAAGTAGCACATAGAGTAAAAAGCTTTCAAAGAAACAATCTAGAATGGTGGGTGTATGCGTGTATGCGTGTGTGTGTTTAAGAAGCAGAGAACTAGAAGCAGATGAGTGTAAAAGTCATATTAGAATGTATTTTGGCTGCGCCGGCTTTCCTCTAGTTTCAGCAAGCAGGGGCTACTCTAGTTTTACTGCGTGGCTTCTCATTGCAGTGGCTTCTCTGTGGAGCAAGGGCTGTGGGGCTCATGGGCTCAGCAGTTGTGGCTCCCTGGCTCTAGAGCACAGGCTCAGTAGTTACGGCACGTGGGCTTAGGTGCTCCACAGCGTGTGGGATCTTCCTGGACCAAGGATTGAACCCATGTCTCCTGAACTGGAGGAGGATTCTTTACCACTGAGCCACCAGGCAAGACCCAAAGTCATATTAAATTTTAAAGGCAAGTTTGTTTTCCTTAAAACTTCTGAAGTTCTGGAGAGGGTTTTCTGGAAATGGTGTGTGACATTACGTATTCAATCATACTTGTTGGTTTTTCTAATGAGATTTGAGAACAGAGTTAAATTTAAATTAGTAAGAAAGATAAAACTAGCTGATCTGAATAAATCTCTAAGCTAGCTATCACCATATTTACACAGTGATTCACTATTTCCTCGACACACTGAATTTCTCCATCCCAGATTTTCCTTTCTTCACCCCCTGGGCCCAGGATCTCATCCAATCTAGCTCAGAGGCCAACCTCTTAATTTGAAGGCTTTCCTGGTATCTTCAGCAGAATGTGAATCGTCCTTCCTTCACATTTCCCAAGGCCTTTGTTATACTAACCTTCGAGCACTCTCAGTGTTGTTCCTGAGTTACAGTATTGGTGTATTCTTACTTCTACACTGAGATTTCCTTCACAGAGGGAGCTTTGTTTCTTATTCATCTTGAGCCCCACAGTGGAAGTGCCCAAGTGAAATAAAATCAATTCTATTCAATACTTGGGCTTCCCAGGTGGCTCAGTGGTAGTGTACCTGCCTGCCAATGAAGGGGACTCGAGAGACGTGGGTTCAATCCCTGGGTCAGGAAGATCCTGTGGAGGAGGGCATAGCAACCCCCTCCAGTATTTATGCCTGGAGAATTCCGTGGACAGAGGAGCCTGGTGGGCTACAGTCCATGGGGCCACAAAGAGTCGGGCACGACTGAGTGCTAATTCAATACTCAGAGAAAAATATTCAGAGGTCAAAATCAATTTAAAGGGAAGTTGTTGGTTTTTTTTTGTTTTTTTTTTTTGTTTTGGTCAGGACACATTATATTTTATGGGCACTAGGTCGGTGAAGAATATTCTAGGTTGCCTGAGCCTCCAAGTTCAGGAGGCTTTGGAGCTGAGCTATGTGAAGGCACATTTGGTCATTTTGGTGGCTGGAAGGGCACCAGATGCTAAAGCCAAGAGACGAAGATGTAAAGGTGATCCTTTCCTTTCTCTCAAGTCTCACTAGTAAAGGAAGGCAGAGTGAGTGGCATGGATATGGGAATTAAAATTGAGCTGGCCTGTTAGGAGATCAGTGGGGAAGGAGAAGGATGATTTTTATTGAGGATCTATGATGTGTTGGACACGTTACACATGATATTTAAGGTAAAACTGTAATAATCATAATGCTGTCTCACATTTATGGAAATATCTCATACTTTTTATAAATGACTTCACATCATGATCTCACTTGATTTTTCAAGCCGTGGCATAGGTGGTGTATTGATCGCATCCTTCCTTTTACAGAAACTAAGGTATTAAAGGGCAAAATTTGTTCAAAGTTACATACTGAGTCAAAGACATAAGACTTGAATATAAATTTTGTTTTTTTGTTTCTTGTTTGACTCTCTACTACATCTTTTTTATGTTATAAAACCAACAATGTAGTTTTTAATTGTTTCATACAGGTGTCTTTTAAATCAGTTAAGAGCTTTTTATTTCTTCATGTGCATCAACACTGGTTTTATTTTGGGAAATATTTTATTGTCAGAAGTTTTTGTTTATAAAACAGAATATCATAATGTAAAAGTTTTAACTAAATATATATTGCTAAATAAATAAGCACATCTTACTAATCTCTCACTTGTGACTCTAACCAATTACAGAGTGGGGAGGAGTGAACATTAGGAAGTAGATATACTTGTAATCTACAAGATGGACTTCCCTGGTGGCTCAGACAGTAAAGCGTATGTCTACAATACATGAGACCAGGGTTCAATCCCTGGATTGGGAAGATCCCCTGGAGAAGGAAATGGCAATCCACTCCAGTACTATTGCCTGGAAAATCCCATGGACAGAGGAGCCCGGCAGGCTACAGTTCATGGGGTTGCAAAGTCGGACACGACTTCACTTACACTTTCACTTTTGTCCTTGGAATAACCTATAATGAGAAAGAACCTGTAATGGAAAAAGAACCTGAATTACTTTGCAGTAATTTGGAAGTAACACAGTTTTGTAAGTTAACTATACTTCAATGAAAAGAAGGAGATATAAGTTTCAGAGGTAATGGGGGAGTATATCACAGTCTTTGTTTACTGATTTTAAAGTTGGCTTATGTGGAAGAGGGAGTTACCAGGTGGCTCCGTGGTAAAGAAACTCCCTGCCAGGCAAGAGATGCAGGTTCAGTCCCTGGGTTGGGAAGATCCCCTGGGGGAGGAAATGACCACCCACTCCAGTATTTTTGATTGGAAACTCCAATAGACTCAGCTTGGCAGGCTATAGTCCCTGGGGTCACAAAAGAGTAGGACATGACTTAACAGCTAAACAACAGAAAAGTTGAAGACAGTAGCAGACTCTCATCATCTTGGCATAGAAAAGATTCTGTCCAAAACTTTTTACTTGAGAATATAGAGCTGCCTAATAGCCCTGAGTCAAAAATAAATGTCTTAGAAATTATAGAGAGTTCCTGGAAGAAAGAGAAGACCTAGAAGGTTTTAATTAAGAACTCAAGAGTTGATTGGACCACTGGATGACCAGTGGATTTTTCAGCTCTTCTAGCTACGGGAGAAGGAAATGGCAACCCACTCCAGTATTCTTGCCCGGAGAATCCCATGGACAGAGGGGCCTGGCAGGCTATAGTCTATGGGCTCACAGGGAATCAGACATGACTGAGTGACTAAACAGCTATCTACCTTAAATTAGGTATCATCCCATTAATAGTAAAGCTTTGGAAATGATTGGGATTGGGCTATAACTTGAGTTATCTTCAAAATGCCTAAAACACCCCCTTGTGCACAGCTGTGCTGACCTCTACATAAAGCTGCTCTAAAGGGTGCCACCTCCATCCTCTGAGAGCCTTTTCCAATGTCACTGAGATAACCAGGTGAATTTAATGGCTAAAGTAACAACTGCAGTGATTCTACAGGTAGACACTATATGTGTTCTTCAGAGGTAGAAACTTTAAAATCTCTCTAAAGTAATTCACTTATTTCAAAAAGTACTAATGGGAGGAAAGGGCATATATTAATTTACAGGCCTTTGAGGCAAATAAACTGTAAAAGAAGAATCATCCTTTGAAGAGTGTGGCAAACCTTACCCTATATTATTTCTTTTATTTTTGATTTTTTAAAATCGAAATATAATTGCTTTACAGAACTGTGTTGGCTTCTGCCAAATATCAACATGAACCAGCCATAGGTATACATATATCCTCCGCCTCTTGAACCTCCCTTCCACCTTCCTACCCATCCCACCCCTCTAGTTTGTTGCAGAACCCCGGTTTAAATTATTTCTTCTTGATGAACCTGAGGCTGGAGTTTGCGGCCATCCTTGGCTGCCTCAGCAGTAAGAACTGTCTATTGGCAGGAATGTGCTTGAGAACTGTACACAGTCCCCCTGACTTGTGAATTTGTTTTCATTGTCTCTTCTGTAGAAGGCAAGTTTGAAATCTGGCAGGCAGTCAAGCTTTTACAATATGAAAGCATAGCACTTCTTAAGTCAGTTTTATGATGTGTTCTGGTCAATAGTCACATGCGCAGCATTATGAAAAGCTGAACTGGCCTGTCTATGCTAGAGAGTGAATAAAAAGTAGTGGCACAGATAACTAAAAAGACAGCTCTAGGTGACATTCCATTATTTGTTCATAACAAATGTTTAATCCGCAGCTGCGATGACTCAGAATTGCTGTTCAGAGTGGCAGGGCATATAGTAGTGGAAAAAACAAAGCCCTTACCCTCTTAGAGCTTATATTCTAATGGAAAAGACAGACAATAAATAAAACAACTTTCCAAACTTGTCCAAAAGTGGTTCTACCAGTTTTCCTTCTCACTCACAGTGTATGAGATCTCATTATTCCATGTCTTCTGTCAGCATCATATTATCAAGCTTTTTACTTTTTACAAGTGTTTGGGGGTTATATATTTCTTTCTTTTTGTGGTTTTTGCTTATATCTGCCTTATTATTAATGAAGTGGAATTGTTGTTAAGTTGCTCAGTCATGTCCGACTCTTTGTGACCCCATGGACTGCAGCACATCAGGCTTTCCTGTCCTTCACGATCTCCTGGAGATTGCTCAGACTCATGTCCATTGAGTCAGTGATGCCATCCAGACATCTCAGCCTCTGTCATCCCCTTCTCCTCCTTATTCGATCTTTCCCAGCATTAGGGTCTTTTCTAATGAGTCAGCAATTTGCATCAGGTGGCAAAAGTATTAGAGTTTCAGCATCAGTCCTTTTAATGAATATTCAGTACTGATTTCCTTTAGGATTGACTGACTGGACCTTCTTGCAGTCCAAGGGACTCATGAGCGTCTTCTCCAACACTACAGTTCAAAAGCATCAGTCCTTTGGCACTCAGCATTCCTTATGGTCCAACTCTCACATCTATACATGACTACTGAAAAAACCATAGCTTTGACTATATGGACCTTTGTTGGCAAAGTAATGTCTCTGCTTTTTAATATGCTGTCTAGGTTGATCGTAACTTTCCTTCCAGAAACAAGCGTCTTTTAATTTCATGGCTGCAATCACCATCTGCAGTGTTTTTGGAGCCCAAGGAAATAAAGTCTTCACTTTTTCTAGAATACTACTTTATTATTTATTGACCATTTTGATTTCCTCCTCTGAAGTCCCTACCCAAGTCCTTTGCTCACTTTTCCATGAAGTTTTTGGTTGGTCTTTTTCTCTTTGAACCATAGGATTTCTTTACATACTCTGTGTATTAGTAACTCAGTGTTATAGCATCCTCTGTTGGAGAAGGAAATGACAACCCACTCCAATGTTCTTGCCTGGAGAATCCCAGGGACGGGGGAGCCTGGTGGGCTGCTGTCTATGGGGTCGCACACAGTCGGACACAACTGAAGCAACTTAGCAGCAGCAGCAGCAGCAGCATCCTCTGTGAATGTCTTATCCCACTTTTTAGTGAGTCTTTTGAAAACAGAATTTCTTACTTTTGTTGTAGTTAAATTTATCATTTATTTCCCTTCTATCTAGTCCTTTTTTTTCCTATTGCTCAATAAATCTCTCTGAGGTTTTATAATTTTATCTTTCACTTAAAGTTTTTCTATCTGGAATCAACTTTTGTGTCTGATGTGAGGTAGCAGTCCAAAATGATTATTATTTTTTTCTTTGTGTATATCCATTGTTCTATCACATTTATTGAAAATAATGTACATCCATGGGGGTTTTATGACCTGTTTTATCATAGTATTTGATAAACTACTAAGAAAGCATGTTAAAATATCCTACTATGTAAATTTGTCTTTTTTTCTGGTAGTTCTATACAAGTACATTTAAATTTTCATTAATTTCATGTAATTGAAACTATTACAGCATTCTGGTTAATTGAAACTTTTATCATTATGAAGTGACCCTCTTTATGCTGGTAGTGCTTTTCACTGTAATTTCTGTTTTCAGAGACTACATACAACTCCTTTCTTTTGGTTATGATTTATATGCCATATCTTTTTTTCATTCTTTTACCTCAACTTTCTTATATTCTTATTTTTGGATATGCATATAGCATATAGTTGGGTTTTTTTAATCTAGTATGAAAATTTTTATTTCTCACAGGCACATTTAGTTCATTTGTATTGAATGCAATTGTCAATATGTTTGAGTTTATATATGTCTTTTTGGCCTTTTGGCTAAGATCAAGTGGTGGCTCAGACGGAAAGCGTCTGTCTACAATGTGGGAGACCTGGGTTCGATCCCTGGGTGGGGAAGTTCCCTGGAGAAGGAAACGGCAACCCACTCCAGTACTCTTGCCTAGAATATCCCATGAACAGAGGAGCCTGGTGTCCACGGGGTCGCAAAGAGTTGGACACGACTGAGCGACTTCACTTTTCTTTTTTCACTTTCTGCTACAGCAAAATATCAGACTGGGTGGCTTAAACAACAGACCTTTTTTTCTCACAATTCTGGTGGCTGGAAAGTCCAAGATCAAGGTGCTGGCCAGTTTGGTTCCTGGTGAGAGCCTTTGTTCTGGCTTGACGATGTTTGCCCTCTCGCTGTGTCTCCACATGACAGAGAGAGTTGGCTCTGGTCTGCCTTCCTCTTTCTGCATGTGTGCATGTCCAGTTGCTCAGTCATGTCTGACTGTTTGCAACCCTTGAACGACAGCCTGCCAGTTTCCTCTGTCCATGGACTTCTCCGGGCAAGAATAGTGGAGTGGGTTGCCATTTCCTACTCCAGGGGATCTTCCCAACCCAGGGATCAAACCCACATCTCCTGCGTCTCCTGCATTGGCAGGTGGATTCTTTACCACTGCACCACCTGAGAAGCTCCTTCCTCTTCTATGAGGACATTAATCTCATTGTGGGGGTCCCACCTTCATGACTTCATCTAAGATCCTTCTTCCTGATAGTATCATATTGAGTGCTGGGACTTCAATATATGAATCTGAGGAGGACACAAGGATTCAGTCCATTAACAATATGCATCACCTTATATAGGTATACCCTACGTTTCAAAAGTTCACTTTGCACCTCTTTGCTTTTTATGACAGACCTATATTTGTATCTGTTTTCAGTAACTAAAAGATATCAGAAGATGATTTTCACTTTTATGAAAAGAGATGAAAAGTAGAAATAGCATTCAGCACTTGTTTTGCAATGCACCTCTTATAGAGGCAGCAGGTATTCTAAGCAGCAAGAGAGGCATACCAGGCTCCTTCCTCAGTGTCTCAGCATCACACTGCCACAGCTTTAAACTGTGCCTTTGAGCATCAGTGCTTTATCTCAATTTATTTTGTGCATCTATTAGCAAGATGTGTCTTATGGTAACTGCTTCTTCGCTTAATGCCATTTTGGCTTACTAAAATTTTCATAGAAGTGCTCTGCTTTTGGATAACAAGGGAAACCTGCATGGTACTTTTTCATTGCCTTAACTGTTCTGTAAAGATTTTCTTCTTTTTCTTATCTGATTCTGGATTGGCTAATTTTTCTTATTCCATTTTCCTTCCTATATTTTCAAAGTAATGCTTACCAATTCTGCTTTTTAAAATATTATAGTATGCATACTCATTAAAATTTAAAACTCATTAATATTTTATTTCCTATTTATGTAATACAAAAAGTGTACGGTACTTCAAGTCTTGGATTGCATTCTATAATTGTCATAATTTTCTCTTGTTTTATATAACCCCACATACTCTATTATTGTTGCTTTCTATAGCCACTGATTGTTCTCCCTTCTTAGGTGTTTAGATTTCTTCTTTCATCAAAGACCTTCCATCTGACTTTCTGTTTCTTCTTTCAGGAATATATATACTTAATATTTCAGTGAGATGCTGCTAATGGCAAGCCTTCTTTTTTTTTTTTTCTGAAAAGTGTCTCTATTTGACCCTTTTTTGGGGAACATGACATAGGGACACTAGATGTCACTAGATGTAGACTTCTGTGCTCTTTCATTGTCCCTCTCCATCATTTCTATTCTTTCTTTCTGGAAATCTGATTTGACATATAGTAAAACTCCTCACTCTGTACTCAGTGTATCAACCAAACTTAATATTTTTTCATTCTTAGTTTCTTTGTGCTACATTCTGAATAATTTATGTTTACTTACTTTCTAGTTTGCCAATTGCCTCTATAGCTGTGTCTAATCTGATGTCAAACTTACTAAGTTTTACACTTTATTTACTGTATTTTCACTTCCAGATTAGATTTAATTCATTTTCAAATCTGCAGAATAATTTTGTATACTTTTTCACATTTAATTTCAAGCTTGTCTTTTTATTTATGAAAAACAGTGAGCATAGTTGTTTTATAATCTGGGACTAAGGGAACGCATGTACACTCGTGGTGAATTCATGTCAATATTTGGCAAAACCAATACAGTATTGTAAAGTAAACTAAAGTTAAAATAAAAATTAAAAAAAAATAATAAAAGTTTAAAGACTTTAGTAGTCAAATTTTGTTGTGTGTTGATTATCTAGTTTTTTTTGGTGTGTGTGTCGTCTTGTTTCCTTATATCATTTGCTGTTTTAATTGTGAGGTGCCTATTTCGTTAGAAAATTATTTGTGAGAATTCTTAGAATAGAGCTGAATTTGAACAGAGGTCTGTTATTGTCTGTCAGTTTCTTAGGAACTCATACAGATTAACTTCACATATACTGCAAATTCAAATGAGAGTGTTTTCGCCCATCTTACTGCTCAGTGTNCCATTTTATTCAGACGGTATAGTCCTTTGAAGTGCCAGCTTAGCAGAGGAACGATTTCCTATTTGACTTTCTTGCTCATCTTGAGCAGCCTCTGGCCTGGATCTTCTGTCCCCTTTGCTCCTTGAATTTGCTAAGTTGTTAACTATCCTTGGGGTTATCATGTCTTTAGCTGTATTCTCCTCTCTCAGGGTTCTCACTTTCACTTTGATTTAAGCCTGGCATTTCTTCATTGTTTTGTCAGCTCTCCAGTGCTCTAAAAATATTCTTTAAACTTTATATTCAGAATATTTAGTTGTTTTTATAGAAAGGGAGAAAGGAAAATCATGCTTTTGGAACTGAAGCTAACAGACTTTCACTTCTAGATTTAATCCTCAGTTTCATCTTTCTACTGCCATGGCCTGTCAGGGCTCCCTTCAACCCCTGGGGAAGGGAATGGCCACCCGCTCCAATATTCTTGCCTGGAGAATCCCATGGACAGAGGAGCCTGGTGGGCTACAGTCCGTGGGGTCTCAACGAGTTGGACACAGCCGAGTGACTACCGCACATACGCGATGTCATGGCAGATTCTTCAGTCAAGTCGTTGTCAGTCAAGTCGTCCTTCGTGCTGGTTTTCCCTTCCATAGTTTTTTTGCTCCCTTATCAGCGCAGAATGTAAAAGAAATAAACCCCCAAAGTTTTCTTTTGACGTTGAACTTAAAATATGTTTACTCTGTTTGTGAAAAATCCATTCTAAGAGGAAAAAAAATTCATGAGCATTTCTGCCTCACGTATGTTCTATAGATTTTGCAAGTATAAAAACCAGGCTATTTTATCTTTGACTTGATCCAAGGAGACAGAACTCCAGGAAGGAGTGAGATAAGTCCCCAGGTATCCATTCCAAGTGAATATCTGGTTCTGTAACACACCCCCACCCACGGCACTAAGAAGAAAGAACATCAGTCTCTCTCTTTTGCTCTCTCTCTGAGTAGATTTAACAGTTTAGAGTGGATCATGAAATAGGTTGTGTGTCCCTGATGGCTGCTATTTTCCTGATGGTCATTATAAGTGACTAGCTTGACCAGCTGGTTAAAAACCATAGTTTACCACAATTTTTCCTCAGTTGTCTTATAAGTAGAGGCATCCACATGATACAGATTCTAATCGTGCACTCCATCTGCAGTTTTTATTTGTTGGTCATGATGCTTTGTGGGTAGAAATTATGCACTAGAATATGTTTTTGTTCTTACATTTGAGGCCCAGGAATAAGGATGTTTTTCCAGTGATTATTATCTTCTATCATCTTGAGTTGTAGTGAAAGTCAGAGTTGATAAGCAGTTTAATTTTGTTCTCATAAATAACCTCTGGGTGATATTAGGAAATAGAAGAGATGTTATCACCAGCTACCAAAATGCTTTATGCACTCATGATAAATTGACCAATTCTTGCTATTTTTCTTTAGTAGTGTTTATTCTTAAGTTCAACAGAAGTCTTTTACTCAACCATAGCTTTAAAGGTAATTTTCTCCTTTTTTGTCTTACAAAAGTTAATGTTCATATTTATATAACGATGAAAACTATCATTTTCCCTAACCTTTATTTATTCACTGTGCTCTTGCCTGAACTCCGTAGATGGAAAGGCCAGATGAAGTCACTTATTTTTATTTTTATGATAAGTAAATATGCTCCTTGTTTCCTATCTCTGGTTGTGAAATTGTTCTTATAGTTTCTTGGAGGTATGGGAATAGGGCTTGGCATGCTAATGAAATATATAATCTATGAAAACTGGAAGAAAATAAGGAGTTGCTTCAGTGTAATTAAAGTATGTTATTGGTCTTTTTTTTTAAGTGCCTCATGTTGAGCAATAAAATACAAATATGGCTAGAAAGAAATATTTAAAAACCCAAGCAGATAACCTTCAAACTCAATTCATGTTCTTGTTTGCTTCCAGACTATTTTTAAATCAATATTGATTCATAATTTTATTTATTCTGAGATGTGTGGTTATCCAGTAATTCATGGCTGTTCTATAGCACAAATTCAGTGCTTTGTCACAGTAGTCAAGAAAAATCATTTTTTCAGAAGTACATTTCCATTGCCCCCTAACCGTGCATTTTTCAGCATTGCCTATAAAACCGGGCTGTTAGGAAGCAGCCTGAGTGTTTTATATATGTTCTCTTTTGCTTACTCAGTGGACACGAGGTTGCTTTTTTTAGGTATTTCTTCTAAGGTTGACATTCTAACTGAATGTTAACAATTTGTGTTCATATAGGGCAGATTATTTCAGATGATGATACAAGCTATGTAGAAACCAACCCTGTGGATTTAAAGTGAAAGTGAAAAAGTGGCTCAGTTGTGTCCGACTCTTTGCAACCCCATGGACTATACAATCCATGGAATTCTCCAGGCCAGAATACTGGAATGGGTAGCTTTTTCCTTTTCCAAGGGATCTTCCCAACCCAGGGATCGAACCCAGGTCTCCCACATTGCAGGTGGATTCTTTACCAGCTGAGCCCCAAGGGAAGCCCCCTAAAAAAAATTTGAAAAAAAGATTAAAAAATAATCTTAAAGCAAGAGATTTGACATTCCAGTGTTTTGTCATTCATATGTTGAAGAAGTTTTTCAGTATGGGGGAAGAACAACCATCAGAAGATCATGATACCATAGTATTGTTTGGTTTGGATCAGTGCTGAAGGAGTCTTATTTGCATATCTGTTCATCTTGCCATGTCCAATGTGGGGTCATGTTTCTGCTCAAGAGGAGTTTCTGGAATGCACATCATTTTCTGCAGGAGACATTGCTATCACGAGGTGATGAAGCATGGTACTATGCCTTCTTTCACCCCTACCAAGTGTACTCCTCTGCGGGGCTTCTGGAATTGCCTCATGTTCTCTCATTGCTACAGTCTCCGTCAGGCACCTCCCACCATCCTATGTCTGAAATATGACAGGAGTCTTCGTGTTGGTTCCCCTGCCTTTGCTTTTCCATTTCCTCTGCATCACGCAGAAGCATAAACATGTGACGACTGTGTTACCTTCCCAGAAGACTTGAGGGGCTTTGTAAATCCTCCAGCTCCTGATGGTGTGCGTCATTCCCCTAAATGCTCTCAGGTTTCTTCCCCCAGATTCTCTCTTTGCTTTGGCTCAGCATGTGCTTTTGTCCAGCTTTCCCAGGTGACACAAGATTCTGTCCTTTAAGCATGCTCAAAATTTCTTTCTTTCAAAAAGTGATTTCATAAATGTTACACCCAGCTTAGTCATTGAAAGCATTTAGAATTGTTGGTATCACTTATAGTCAGTGTGACAATCCAACTAAAGTTGGGTTGCATTAATTCTACACAGATGGACTTTCATTATAAGGGTGATTTACATATACTTTACTGTTTTCCAGTTAGATGGTCATCCTGAAGGAAGAAATTGTTTCCTTCTTTTTTCATTTTGTACTCAATTTATAAATGACAAAATGGAACTTCAGAGAGAAAAAAAGCAATTCTCTCAAGATCATACAGCTTGTAGTGGCAGAGATAACATTTGATGCCAGGTAATTTGATAGCAATTTTTACTCACCAGGTACTGTCTCCCTTACTTTCCTTTGTTAACTCCTACTGATCTTGATATTACAAAATGAATGATAAATTAGTGATAGTGATGGGGGAGTCATTTTTTTTTAATGTAAGTGCATTTTTAGGAGTCTATTAACTTGCTTTTAAACCAAGTTGAAACCTGTCTAAAATAATTAGCTGATGATTGTCAAGACTGATTTCCTATTTGTATTTTTATAACCTAAATTAAAATAGTTAGTGTTAGTCTCTCAGTCATGTCCGACTCTGCGACCTCATGGACTGTGGTCCACCAGACTTCTTGGTCCATGGAATTCTTCATGCAAGAACACTGGAGCAGGTTGCCGTTCCCTTCTCCAGGGAATCTTGTGACCCAGGGACTGAACCCAGGTCTCCCTCATTGCAGGCAGATACTTTACCACCTGAGCCACCAGGGAAGAGTTCACAATTACATTGACATTATTTTTAAACTTACTCTATAAGCATTTATTGAATGCCTCTTATGTATACACCAGGTACTGAAGCAGATAATAGCCATAGAGCAATCCCCAAAGTCTAGTTTCTGCCCTAAATGAGCTATCAATCAATAGGAGGGATAGCCATGTGTATTATCTTCCTCTTGCTGCTGTAATGACTTAGCACAAATGAGGTGGCTTAAGATCACACAGACTTATAATTCTGGAGGTCAGAAGTCTGCAATAGGTCTCAGTGGACTGAAATCAAGGTGTCGACAGGGCTGCATTATTTCCTAGAGGTTCTATGGGAGACAAATCAGTCTTCTTAAATGTCCACCTTCTAGAGGTTGCCACGTTCCTTGACTCATCACTCACTTCGGTCATCCGAGCCAGCGACGGCCAGGCAAGTTTTTCTCGTGTTGCCCCACTTTGACCTTGTTTCCGCTGTCACATCTCCTTTGACTCTTCTGTCTCCCTTTCCCCTATTTAAGGACTCTTGTGATTATACAAGGCTCACCTAGATAATCCAGGGTAATCGCTATGTCTTGTGATTTTCCACTTAACTAAATCTGCAAAGTCCCTTTTGCCATGTAAGGTAACATAGTCACAGATTTGGAGACTAGGACGTGAGCACCTATCTACCACAGCATGTAAACAAACACCTTGGTACAGTATACCACGTGCAACAATACAGTATACCACATGCAGAAATAGAAATAGATGTCTCAGGATGACCCAGAGAGATGTTATGGGGAGGGAGGTGGGAGGGGGGTTCATGTTTGGGAACGCATGTACACCCATGGTGGATTCATGTCAAGGTATGGCAAAACCAATACAGTATTGTAAAGTAAAATAAAGTTAAAATAAAAATTAAAAAAAAAAGAAATAGATGTCTCAAAGATGAATGGAATTAGCTACCATGATGTAGGGGCCAAAGTGGGCTCCACTTACTGGCATAATGACCAGTAGGATGTCTTTAGTCCTTGTCCTTCTTGAAAATGAATGGGAAATTTGTGAGCAGAACTGTAGACTTCCTTTAGCCATTGCCAAGGGAACAAAGAGGGGAAAGTCCTATTATTCAGAGAGCACTATATAAAATAGGAGCTTAATTCCTGGGTTGGGAAGATCCACTGGAGAAGGGAAAGGCTACCTATCCCATTATTCTTGGGCTTCCCTGGTGGCTCAGATGGTAAAGAATCCACCATTCTTTACTGGCTGAGTCCCTTTTGGAAGGGAACTATAGCAGTTCAGAATTGCTAAAAGATCAAGTTTGAAGTGAGAGGTAGTAGGAGATGAGGCAGGTGAATGGGCCAGATCGAGACAGGCCATATGGGCTATGAAATTGGAACACTGTCCACTAAGAAATGGCAAGGAATATGGCTCTTTGTCCTTCATTGAGACTTAGAGGCAAGGGAACCTTTTCCTTTGATAAAGTGACAGGTCCTCATTTATAGATACACCATCATAAACATATTTGAAAAGTAAAGTAAAACAAGTATTTAATTATTCCCAATTCTCCACTGACTGTTGTAGAATACTAAAGTAAGACAACTTTGTACCACACTATTTTCCCATGTTTGTTGGAAAGTAATCTGCTGTGCTTGCTCATAGTAGTTCTAAGTTCTCAAATACTTGTTTGCCCCACCTTAGTTCCCCCGTCACACTCCAAGTCACATTAGATTATATGAAGGAGAACACTTGAAGGAATAACATTAAATGTCTCAGATTTTTGCTTTAAATAACTGATCAACGGTAGTTATATTGTCATTTTCTTTGAGAAACAGATTGCTTTTAAGAAAGAAAAGTGTCTGGGCATGACCAGCTGCTTTATCTTGCTGTTTTCATTTGACTGAGTCATGTGCAGTTGGCACCCATAAACTGAATTAATTACCTGGACTGTTTTTCATAATCTTCAGGAATTATTTCTAGTAAGAAAAAATTGCACTGTATGCCTGCAATATAAACTGTTAGCTATAATAACAAATGTGCAACTGTCTATAATGAATAATTTTTAGTGATTCTATTACCACAACAATTTTGGTGATCAGAGAGTCATAAGAGCTGATGAAGCTTTTAAAATGATTACCTAATTTTAATTTCTTTTCTTTTCCTTTAAGTGAAAATATGAATTGCACTTAATTAGCTGAGCTATGTGGTAGTGAAGCATTATAGCTCTTTTTACTTAGCTGGTCCCTCAGTCTATTTATTCCAGAGATGCAATTAGAGCACATGAGAGCCTCAGAAAAAGCAATGCCCTGTATTGATTTCAGGAAATAAAAAATTTGCATGACAATACAGATTCTGTCAGCACATGGGGCAGGGTGAAGTTATCACTTTCCAGCTGCTATTACTATATGAAATCAGCTAAATCTTATTATTTGACTGAGGTCTTAGTGTATTTGCAACTGAAATATAAGGCAGCCAGAAATTACAGTCAAAAGTGTCAGCTTTTCAGAAGATTTGACAATAATGTTTCATTTACACCACAGTCCACTTTTTCACTTTCTAAGGTACAAATCACACAAAAATTGGAAGCCAGCCTAGACACTTTTAAACCCGTTTTGCCCATCTTTTTGAAAAAAGAATAACTACAGGATCAATATAAGTTTCCAACCTCTTTCAATATATTTTCTTTCCTCACTCATCTGTGAAATTTCTCTAAGTTCACTATCTAGAAATTTACTGCCAGGTAGCTCAGCAGAGGCTTTGGGGTCAGACTGAATGCCACCTCCACCTCTTGTCAGCTCACTGAGCTAGGGCAAATTAGCTGTGACTCAACTTCCTCATCTATAAAATAGAAGGATAACAGTGGCATACATCATAGAATTATTGAGAGCATTAAATGATAAAATAAATATGCCAGTGCTACTGTATTGCATAGTTCAAGGGGGTACTATTCACATCATGTTTGTGTAGAATTGTAAAAAATTACATATGTGTGTAAAGCTGTTATAGCAATTCCTGGTACAAATAAGCATTCACTTAATAATAATATTTCTGTGGAATTTATAATCCTTCTTTCTTGAAACTCTTGAGTTTTCTTGAATGTCAGTTTCTGCTTCTCTTCCCATAACTGTTATCTCTTACTCTTAATTGTGTGTTTCCCAAAGCTCATACATATCTAATGACTTGCTTTTCTCTTACTTCATTAGGCTTGGTCTGTTATGTACAGCTAGAATTAAGGACAGTGCATGAATGAAACAGAGGTTAAGAATAAAATTCAGAATGAAATCAAGTGACCTCAGTTCAGTTCAGTCGCTTGGTCATGTTCGACTCTTTGTGACCCCATGGACTGCATTATGCCAGGCTTCCCTGTCTGTCACCAACTCCTGTAGCCTGCTCAAACTCATGTCCATCAAGTCAGTGATGCCATCCAACCATCTCTTCCTCTGTTGTCCCCTTCTCCTCCTGTCTTCAGTCTTGCCCAGCATCAGGGTGTTTTCGAGTGAGTCAGTTCTTTGCATCAGGTGGCCAAAGTCTTGCAGCTTTAGCTTCAGCATCAGTCCTTCCAATGAATATTCAGGACTGATTTCCTTTAGAATGGACTATTTGATCTCCTTGAAGTCCAAGAGACTCTCAAGAGTCTCCTCCAACAGCAAAGTTCAAAAGCATCAATTGTTTGGTGCTCAGCTTTCTTTATGGTCCAACACTCACATCCATACATGACTACTGGAAAAACCATAGCTTTTACTAGATGGATCTTTGTTGGCAAAGTCATATCTCTGCTTTTTAATATGCTGTCTAGGTTTGTCATAGCTTTTCTTCCAAGGAGCAAGTGTCTTTTAATTTCATGGCTGCAGTCACCATCTGCAGTGGTTTTGGAGCCCAAGGAAATAAAGTCTCTCACTGTTTCCATTGTTTCCCTATCTATTTGCCATGAAGTGATTGGGACCAGATGCTATGATCTTAGTTTTTTGAATGTTGAGTTTTAAGCCAACATTTGCACTCTCCTCTTTCACTTTCATCAAGAGGCTCTTCAGTTCCTCTTTGCTTTCTGCCATAAGGTTTGTGTCATCTGCGTATCTGAGGTTATTGATATTTCTCCCAGCAATCTTGATTCTAGCTTGTGCTTCATCCAGCCTGGAATGTCACATGATGTACTCTGTATAGAAGTTAAATAAGCAGGGTGACAATATACAGCCTTGGTGTACTCCTTCCCCAATTAGGAATCAGTCTATTGTTCCATGTCCAGTTCTAACTGCTGCTTCTTGACCTGCATACAGATTTCTCAGGAGGTAGGTCAGGTGGTCTGGTATTCCCATCTCTTGAATAATTTTCCACTGTTTGTTGTGATCCACACAGTCAAGGCTTTGGTGTAGTCAATAAAGCAGAAATAGAAGTTTTTCTGGAACTATCTTACTTTTTCCATGATCCAGCAGATGTTGAAAATTTGATCTCTGGTTCCTCTGCCTTTTCTAAATCCAGCTTGAACATCTTAAAGTTCTTGGTCACATATAGTATTGAAGCCTGGCTTGGAGAATTTTAAGCATTACTTTGCTGGTGTGTGAGATGAGTGAAATCATGTGGTAGTTTGAACATTCTTTGGTATTGGCTTTCTTTGGGATTAGGATGAAAACTGACCCTTTCCAGTCCTGCGGCCACTGCTGAATTTCCCAAATTCTCTTAAGTGACCTACTGGTCTCCAAATCTGATTGCGCATCAGAATTATCTGATAGGACAAGTCTACCCCAGACCTTTGGAACTATAGTATTTGGTGAGGAGGGGCTAGATAAAATTGTTTTGGTATATTTTAGCTGTTCAGCCAGTTTGGGGAAGGAAATCTTGAACCAGCAAGAATGTCAGTACTAGTGTTCATTATCCAAGTCAATGCACAGGTCCTGAGTACTGGTGGAAAGTAGAGCCCAAGTTCAGCATCAGTCAGGAGGTGAAGAGACCTATCTGTTCATGACCTCCCCTGGCGCCATGGCACCCTCTGCACGTTTCTATCATGGCTCTTAACAGCAGTGTTGAAATTTTAGTCTTAAGCTTATATTTCGTACTTTCACTTGAGATTTGTGAAAGCAGACTTAGTCTCCAGAATTCTTCCTCAAATCCTTACCAATTTTCTATTGCAAGAATATAATAAATTTGTTAAAATGAGTTGTTGAAACCTTAAGTCAGGTCAAGAGAGGGGAGTATATTAGTGGTAGTCTTTGGTTGCCTGTAACAGATGTGAACTAGCAAAAAGCAAGATAAAGAACTTCAGTGTAAGGATATAATATATCACACAAAACTCAACCCAGGTCTCGGGTAGGGACTGGAACAGAAAGCTGAAGTCCATGAAGATTTCCATCTTTGCTGCTCTTATACACTGGCTTCAGTGATTTCCTTCTGAAAGCTTTCTTTCTCTGCTTCTCCGGTCTTCAAGCTTTACATTTTGAAGTTCTGATCTTCCACTGTCTATTTTAATTCTAATCCCTGGGATAGAGTGACCAGAAATGACTGGCCTAGTTTGGGTGTAATATCCAAACCAGATCCAGTCACTGATTGCCAGGAAACAGCTACAAGGGAGAAACTTGGTGGCTTCAGACCGTGCCTGTGGATTAGAGAGGAAGTCAGTTCCCAGAGAGATGGTGACTAGACACCCTGAAATGTGTTTGTTACCACGAGATAGAGGCAGACAAGGCAGTCAGAAAAGGAGAAGCTGACAATTGTGTCAGAACTGAAGTATTTACAGCTGTCTCAAACAGAAAACATTCTACTCACTTCCCCCAGAGTAGGAACCCATGCTGGCTTTGTAGGGCATGACCAGAGGAGTCTGTTTTGCTGCAATAAGATAGGGCAGTATGGCTCCCAGGTCCATTATATGCCACGTCAGTGACAGTGGGTACCTTGGCCTCTCTATGTCTGGATTTTTGCATATGTATAATGAAGCTAATAATAGTTTCTAATCTAACTAAAGAATACATTTATTTTTCAAAGTAAGCAAAATAATGCATGAAAGCACTTAGAACAGTGCTTAACATTTAATGATTGAAAATGTGTTAAATATTATTGTCACTATAACAACAGATCCTGATATTCTTTATGGAATTTATTACTTTTCATGTGATAAAGTTATGACTTCCAAGTATTTATCTCAAGGTTTGACTCAGACTTCAATTTCTTTTAAAAAAACTTTTTATTGAAGTATATTTGATGTACGATGTTGTACCAACCTCCGGTGTATAGCAAAGTAACTCAGTTTTACACACATATACATTCTTTTTTAAAATATTCGTTTCCGTTATGGTTTATCCCAGGAGAGTGGATGTAGTTTCCTGTGTTTTACAGTAGGGCCTTGTTGTTTATCTATTCTAAATGTTATATCTTTTATCCCCCATCATCAAATTCCCAGTTCATTCCTCTCCTTCTCCATAAGACTTCAGTTTCTTGATTTAAGTTGAACACTGGACTTTCAATTGAAGTCCCCGTGAGCTGAATCAGCCTCATGTTCTTTTTCTCATAACAACATTACAGTTTCTTCCACTTGCTAACGTTCCCAACTGTTTTAATAAAATCAAACTTAAACTGAGGTAAAAGACCAGAAATAACTGAGAATCACAATTTCTAGATCTGAAATCTCTTTATTTGGTCTTTTTTTTTTTTGACATTTCACTTTCACACCCTAAGTCTTACCATTCAAGTGCTTTTTATCTTTGTCATGTAATTCTAAGAGTGAATATACATAGGGGCTTACTAAGTGTCAACCACTGTTTTAAGCATTTTTACAAGTATTAATTCATTTAATCCTCATAACATATTTATGGCGTAGATACTATCGTCATCCCCATTTATAGATATATGGGATTTCCCGTTGGCTCAGACAGTAAAGAATCTGCCTGCAATGCAGGAGACGTGGGTTCAATCCCTGGGTTGGGAAGATTCCCTGGAGAAGGGAATGGCTACCCACTTCAGTATTCTTGCCTTGAGTATCCCATGGACAAAAGGGCCTGGAGGGCTATAGTCCATGGGGTCGCAAAGAGTTGGACATGACTAAGTGACTAACCCTTTACAGGTATGGAAACTGAGACTCAGAGAAGTGATATGATCTGTCTAGGGTCACGGCTAGTAAGTGACAGAGAATAGGCAGTCTGACTCCAGAGCCGTTGCTCCTAACCCCTAAGCCACATGACTGCTCTGTGATGACCGATGAATCTCTCTTTCCAGTTACTTCCACCACCATTTGGGGCGGGGCTCACGTGACTTCACCTCTGTTATTGCACTAGGTTCCTGGTTGGTCCCCTTGACTTTGTACTTTGTGATAGCACTTATATACTGCTACTAGATTATTCTTTAATTAAGCCCTGCTTCTACCATATCATTCCTTTGTTGAAAATCCTTCTATGACCCAAAGTCCTTGACTGTCAATACCCAACCTGGAGCCCAAAGATGTGGAATGTAAATGTGCAGAATTTGTATCAGAAAGAGACCTGTCCAACTAAGTGACAACTTGAAATAATGAAGGTAAACCTAAGGTTTATTCTAGAAGCTGAGGCCTAGCATTCCCCTATCCCGGGGGATCCCCAAAGTGTGTCCTGTGGCCACTGGCCCTTCTCAACTCTGAGCTCTGGGTATTTCCTCAGATAACTTGTCCTTGTGAACAACCAGCATCTGAAAAGTCAGATTAAAATCGCTACCTATGTTCCAAGTTACAAGAAAAACTCACATGAGATCTGGGAATGTATTAACATTTAGAATCAAAATGGTTCATCTTCATATGAGAAAGATGAAACTACTGTTTTTTGCATTAAGTTACAGTTCTAGGCAAAAAAAGAAATCCTTCTGTGACTCCCTGTTGGCCTAGGATGTATAAAATACCTTCTGTTCCTGGTTTTTTAGGCTTTCTGTAGTCTGGTTCCATACTATTTATTTAGCGTTATGTCTTCCTCCTTCTGTCCGATTATCTAGGACTCTAATCAGGCTGATCTTTTCACCATCCCTGTGTACTTGCTGTTCATTTCTAACTCTATGACTCCATACTTGTCCATCTCAAGATACCGTGACTCTAGGAACTCTTCCTTACTAATCTCAACTGAATGTGACCTTTCCTTCCTTAGAATGCTCCTAATACTTTTCTTGTACCCCCTCTTATGGTATCATATTCTGACTTGTGGTCTTTTCTTATTTCTCTCCCCGCTCACCCCTTTGTTAGCCTGTTGAAGAAAGAAACTGTGTTTCATTAAACCCTGTATTCCCTGGAGTGCTTCCTTCAGTGCAGAGCACATAATGGGCGATCAATATGTAGTTACTGAATTTAACAGAATTCTAGTTTCACCCATTCAGAATGTTTCTCTTTTCCCTTTTATTTTGTTCCAATCTTTCACAAAAATCTCATTCTTGAATGAGATGCTCTTGACTGCTCTAGTCCTCGATGAAACTTACTTTCTCAGAACTCTTATAACACTTCAGGCCAATACCATATAATTTAGTACTTTATTATTTTATACAGTCTATTCATTGCTCATGTATTATAATACAAGACCTGATATATAAAGATTTCAAGAAAGGTTTGTTGAATGAATCAGTATGTCAGTCTTGCCCACCAACTGTAAGGTCTCCAAGACAGGAAGCATCCTTTATGTATCTTCTGTATGCCCTCAGAGCTCTCAACATATAACAGGTGCTTTATGAATGCTTGCTGACTGATTGGCTCTTGGATTTCTGTTCCAAGTCTGTCCTCTCTTTCCTGTTGTTCTGCCCTCAGCCTGTGATTACACTGAAGAGGCTTTGGAGTCCTCAGGTCTAATTTCCCCATTGAGTACAGGCTGAGTCAGATTGCTGACACACAGGCCTCTTTTTTCCAGACCCTTTTGAAATTCTGTCTTTAATTCAGGCCTTTTTGTAGGGACAAATGCCTAGAGGAAGGGAGCAGGAATACTTTGGTTGGGGGAGAAAAGTTGGGGGGGGTGAGAATTTCAAAATATAAACCTTTGGCCAGAATGATTTTACGGAATTTGTTAGTGGGTGTACCCAGTACATGTCAGAGAAAAGGCCATTCTGTGCCTACTTTGCATTGTTTAAAGATAAGGGTAATATATGACAATTCATGTTACAACAGTGAATGACTAGGGCATTTCTTCAGATGGTATGAAGTCTGCCAGTAGATCTAAAAAATAACAATAAAAATAACATTTATCTAGTAAAATATAATAATGATTTTTGCATAACATATAGCCAACATGGCAGAGACCGATAGTGACTGGTATTCCAGTTTCTCAAAGGAAAGCTTCATGTACTGAGAGGAAAGGGAGAACTGAGATAAGCAAACATCTCTATTATACTGCGCACCTCACAGGTACACAGCAATACTTGGAAATGGCAGATGGTCGAATGCGTTTTTGCAGACTGGAGGGGCTTCAAGTTTTGCTCTCTTGGCTGTGATCTATGATGTTGCTGCTCAGAACAGTGGGAGAACAGTGTGCCTAAGAATATGGTGCTTAACAACTCTTCCCAGACTTGCTTCTAGCTGGGGAGAGGGAAGATGATTGACAGCTGTATCCAAGGTATAAGTGATGTTTCACTGGACCAAAGAATGAGTTCAACACTGCACTAAGCAGTGGACTGGCTAAGATATGAATTTTTCTTTATTCATATTTTATGTATATTTATTTGCCATTTCATTGGCTTACATGCTTAGAAAGTTCTTTATTTTAAATGCAGGTACTCCAAGGACATATGATCCGCATTTCAGAGGACCTGTTGTCAACAGGTAAGCAGTTCTTTTCTCTGGAATGTATTTGTTAACAAACACAGAAAGCTTATTTTATATATATATATATATATATTATTTTCTGGTCAACGGAGAATTGTGTCTACTATGAGAAGGAAATGACTTATTTTTAGCATAAATGGCCCCTTATTTATACACGGTAAGTATAAATCTTCCCGTGAGTCATGAATATCCTCTGCCATTCAGCAAACTAACTGCCTCAATTTATTAGACTGAAGAGTTTGTGTTTCTCGAGAAGAGAAGCAAAAAACTGGTTTACAAGATTGAACCACTTTGTAGAGAAGCAGACACATTCCAGTAGTTGTTTTATGCACCTGTTTACTCTGTGATTTGCCACTACAAATGCAGAGTTGCTATGCCAACTTCTTCCACACAGGTTATTTGTGCCACTCAGCCTCCCAAAACAGAGCTTTCTCAGAGTCATCCATTCACCAATGCCACATGTATGCTTTAGGGTATTTTAAACTGCTTTAGGAAAATATCTGCTTGTCTCAACTGGTGTTTCTCCTGCAAGGTGGCATGGCATTTAAAAATTATCCAATAATTCACAGGCTTCTTTTATTATTATTTTCTACCCTCTATTCTAAGGTTTCCTGCTAATGAAAAAGGGAGCTTGCAGGGTAGAATGGCTAAAAATGAAGAGAAGATTATGCTGTGGGTAGCTGGGTTTTTTTTTTTTTTTTGGCTTAGCATTGACTTTGATTTCTGGCAGTTGCATGTCATAATAAACTGTGATGTGAAATAATGATCAGCGTCCTTATTTGCACTTGCCAGCATGTACATTAGCATTACTGTTATGTCTCTGTAATATCCTAGCTTTAAACAGAAGTGTATCTGGTTTATTCTAATTCTGTAAGAAGCCAAGTCATTTGTTTGAGTCACTCATTCAAAGATGTACCTATGCCCTCTTTAGAGTAAGCCTGGAATCTCTCTCATTCTCTCCATGGTAACACCATGAATACATTTTATTGACCAGTGTACAAACAGCCTCATTTGATATGGAGGTTACTTTTATTGTGCTTGCATTCATTTTATAGTAACTAATTTGTATGAATGGCATCTAGCTTATTGACCTCAAGAGACCTCTAGATATAATCCAGATTCTACAGTAGAAACAAAAACAATGATAATAAAATTTACACAGATGAAATTTACACAGATGAAATACAGATTAGAGTTTATGCCTTTTCTAGCCATAGAGAAGAAAGCAGAGCTTGGTCTGACTGGCTGTAGGTGTGGGGAAGGAGGTTAAAATCTGTCTTCAGTTATTTAGAATGTACTGGTAGAACCAGGTGGTCCAGGTAAAGTCTAAAGCACTGGGATGATCACTGTGAGAAAGTAATCTATTTTTACTAACGGCCTTTTGTGATGTCTTAGCACCAAAAAGCCTTCAAAGGTAAAATAATCATTGTGTATACCTCCCCTTCCCCTAATTCTTTAGTCTAAGAATGGAGAGAAGTATTGTAAAACCATGGGGGCTTAACTATAGAAAGACAGTTTGCTCATTGGTAACTTTTCAGATGCAGAGGTTTATAGTGCCTTTTCTGGGAAAATAGTTGAGGTGTTTCAAAAGCAAGTGAGAAACCCCACCTTCTTCACATTACCTCTGCATCAAGGCCAGCTTTAATAACATGTTACTTACATAAAGTCAGTTTCTTTTTGAGAGATCCCAAGTCTTATCAGATATTCCAGCAGGCCTTCACAGCGCAGTCTGCTCACCATTCACAATGTTCTGTATACCTCTTCAGTTCACAAGAACATCATTTTGTGCCCAGTGGTCAGCCAACTGCAGTTGTTTCCAAGACAAGTGAAGGAACGATGGTAATTCCACAGAAGAGATTAACTTAGTTTTTCATTTGTCCCCACCTACTTAGATAAGAGAGACTTTCTGGCTGGCTCCGTGGTAAAGAATCCACCTGCCAATGCAGGAGTTTCATCCTGGGCCAAGAAGATCCCCTGGAGAAGGAAATGGCAACCCACTCTAGTATTCTTGCCTGGAAAATCCCATGGACAGAAGGAGCCTGGTGGGCTATAGTCCAAGGGGTCACAAAGAGTCAAACACAACTTAGTGACTAAACAACATTAACTAAGATAAGAATTGGGCATATATGGAAGCTAATGTCCCATAATGTTGACAACAAACAGTTCTTAAAGAAATATTTATTTGACTGCGCTGGGTCTTAGTTGCAGCACGCAGGCTTAGTTGCTTTGCAGTGCGTGGGATCTTAGTTCCCTAACTAGGTATCAAACCTGAGTCCCCTGTATTAGAAGGCAGATTCTTAACCACTGGACCTCCAGGGAAGTTCCACAAACAGTGTTTTTGATAGTCCCATTTGGAAAGGTAGTTAACCAGTGCCTGTGCTTTGTCCCCTATATTCAATAGAATTTTAGTGTTGGATTGAGGTTGTGAGATTTTTTTTTTTAAGTTTTAGGGATGTTTAGCAGTATTCTAGGCAGTACCATTAGAGGGCAAAAATGAATGCACATAGAAAACTAAGAAATAAATCTCTTTGACAAGCTGCTACGTGAGAAAGTTCTCTTACAATTTTAGAACTAAGAAAAATTTTCATTTAATGGAAAGTCAGTGTACTTTCTTCTGTTATATAAAGAAAACTGTAATCTACCGTTTCTCCTTTTGTCCTGACTTGTAGAAAGCCCACTGATAATTTAATTTCAGTGCCAGCAACTATATTAGCCTTCAAGTTGAGCATTTCTTTTTAAGATTTTGAATTTCTATTTCTATTTTAATAATGCTGTTGCATCCAGTTTTAAGTCATTTCACTAAGTCAGAATATTCATTCTTGAAAGAAGCAGCTTATAGGCAGACAGGTAAATAGAAATGAAAACCTTGAGTGTTCCATAATTGACTTTTTCCCTTCTCTATGTACAAAGTAGATGAAGGACCTACAGCTGATACTAATCAAATTGATAATTTTCACAATGCTGAAAATAACTGTTATTATAAATGGTACAAAATCTGTCTGGAATGTAATAAGATGTGCTTATTTTTACCTGAGGCACTGGGGAAAGGCTAAATTTACTATCATGAAGGGATTTAAAGAGAGACTAAAGGGTCATTTATTATGAATGTTGTGAAGGGGATTCATTCATATAAAGGACTTACACTAAATGACCTCTGAGTCCTTTCCCACCTTGAAACTCTGTGACTCTGTGATTCAATATTTTTTATTATTGTAATTAGCATACAATATTGTATTAGTTTCAGGTATACAACATAGTGATTTGATATTTTTTATTCATTATGCTAGTTACCATCTGTCACCATGGAAAATTGTTAAAATATTATTGACTCTATTTCTTATGTATGTATTATACTCCTGTGACTTATTTATAACCGGAGGTTTGTACCTTGTTCATTCCCTTTACCGTTTGTCTGTCCTCCCATGTCTCTCCCCTCTGGCAACTATCAGTTTGTTCTCTGTATTTATGAGGCTGTTTCTGTTTTGTTTGTTCCTTTATTTTGTTTCTTAGATCCACATATAAATGAAATCATATGGTGTTTGTTTTTCTCTAACTTATTTCACTTAGCATAGCACCTTCTATATCTACAGTACTGTCACAAATGGCGAGATTTCACTTTTTTTATGGCTAATATTCCGTTACACACATACACTATACCACACCACACCACATCTTTATCCATTCATATATTGATGGATACTTAGGTTGCTTCCATATCTAGGCTGTTATAAATAGTACTGCAATGAGCATAGGCTGCATATATCTGTTTGAACTAGTATTTTCATTTTCCTCAGATAAATACCTTGAAGTGCAATTGCTGAATCATATGGTGCTTCTGTTTTTAGTTTGTTTTTACGTTTACTTATTTATTCACTTTTATTTTGGCTGTGCTGGGTCTTTGTTGCTGCACACAGGCTCTCCCTAGCTTCAGCATGAGGGGGCTATCCGCTAGCTGCGACGTTCAGGCTACTCACTGCGGCGGCTTCCCTTGTTGCGGAGCATGGGCTTTAGTAGTTGTGGCACGTGGGCTCAGTAGCTGCAGCCTGTGGGCTCCAGAGTACCGGCTCAGTAGTTGTGGCACGTGGGCTTAGTTGCCCCATGGCATGTGGGATCTTTCGAGACCAGAGGTCAAACCCATGTCCCCTCCATTAGCAGTCAGATGGACCATCAGGGAACCCTATTTTTAGTTTTTAAAGAAACCTCCATACTATTTTCCAAAGTGTCTGTACTGATTTATATTTCTACTGATAGTTCACCAGGTTTCCCTTTTCTCATACATCCTTGCCAGTTTTTATTGTTTCCTGCCTTTTTGATAAAGCCATTCTGACAGGTGTAAGGTGATATCTCATTGTAGTTCTGATTTGCATTTTCCTGATGATTAGTGCTGTTGAGTACCTTTTCAGGTGCTTGTTGACCATCTGACTTTTTTGGGAAAATGTCCAGTCAGGTCTTCTACTGATTTTTAAGTGAGGTTGTTTATTTTTTGATGTTGAATAGTATGAGTTATTTATTTTGGATATAAACTCCTTATCACATATATTGTTTGCAAATATCTTCTCCATTTTAGTAGCTTGCATTTTCATTTTGTTGGTGGTTTTCTTCACTGTGCAAAAAGTCTTTAGTTTGAACTAGTCATATTATTTTTGCTTTTGTTGCCATGGGATATTTGGAGACATATCCAAAAAGATATTGCTAAGACCAGTGTCAAAGAGGTTACTGCTTATGTTTTCTTTTAGGAGTTTTATAGTTTCATATCTTTCATTTAGATTTTTAATCCATTTGAGTTTACTTTATGATGTGAGAAAGTTGTCTAGTTGGATTCTTTTGCAATTAGTTATCTGGTTTTTCCAACACTATTTATTGAAGAGACTGTTTCTCTCCATTGTACATTCTTGCATCCTTTATTGTAGGTTAATTGACCATATTAGAGTGGGTTTACTTCTGAGCTCTCTATTCCATTCCATTCATCTGTGTGTTGGCTTTTGTGCCAGTATCATGCTGTTCTAGTGACTACAGCTTTGTGGTATAGTTTGAAATCAGGGACTGTGATACCTCCAGCTTGGTTATTTCTCAAGATTGTTTTGGCTCTTTGGGATCTTTTGTGAACTTATGCAAATTTTAGAATTATTTGTTCTAGTTATTTGAAAAATACTATAAGTATTTCAAAAGGGATTACACGGAATCTGTGGATTGCTTTGGGTAATATGGGCATTTCAACAATATTAATTCTTACAGTCTATGACACAGAGTGTCTTTCCATTTATTTGTGTCATCTTCAATTTCTTTTATCAATGTCTTATAGTTCTCAGAGTAAAGATATTTTACTTCTTATGTTAAATTTATTCTTAGGTATTTTATTTGTTGATGCAACATTGAGTGGATTGTTTTCTTCATTTCTAATACTTCATTATTAGTGTACAGAAAAGCAACAAGTTTATGTCTATTAAACTTCTATCTTGCAAATTTACTGAACTCTTTCATTAGTTTTGAGAGTGTTTTGGTGGAGTCTTAGTGTGTTCTATATGTAGTCATGTTAGTAATAGTTTCATTGCTTCCTTTCTAATTTGAATGCCTTTTTTCCCTTTTAAAAATTTATTTATTTTAAATTGGAAGATAATTGCTTCATAATATTGTGTTAGTTTCTGTCATACATCAACAAAGATCAACCATAGGTGTATATATGTCCCCTCCCTCTTGAACCCCCCTCTCACCTCACACCCCATCAAACCCCTCTAGTTTTTTTTTTTTATTCCTTTTTCTTGTCTGTCTAGACTCCCCAGTGCCATGTTGAATGAAAGGTGTGAGATTAGGCATCCTTGTCTT
>SJYQ01004285.1:401165-423269 GCA_006410935.1 Redunca redunca
CTATGAGATGTCAATGGTTTTGGAGTAGTTTTGAGCTGCCTGTTTATAGAAGCTCAGAGGTGTGTTCCTGTGTTGCTGGACAGTTTGCGTGGTATGTCTTGCTCTGAAGCTTGTTTGCCCTTGGGCAGGGCTTGGTTTTAGAGTAGGTATGGAGGCGTTTGATGAGTTCCTGTTGGTTAATGTTCCCTGGATTCAGGAGTTCTCTGATGTTCTCAGGCTTTGGGCTTAAGCCTCCTGCTTCTGGTTTTCAGTTTTATTTTTACAGTAGCCTCTAGACTTCTCCGTCTATACAGCGCTGTTTTTGAAGGCAATGATCTGCTTTTCTGGGTGCTTGATGTCCTCTGCCAGCATTCAGAAGTTGTTTTGTGGATTTTGCTCGGCGTTGAAATGTTTTTTTTGAGGAATTTGTGAGGGAGAAAATAATCTCCTGGTCCTATTCCTCCGCCATCTTCTCCCCCTCCTCTGAGAGAGTTATTTTTTAAATTACTGATTCAATATCTTTACTAGTGATTGGCTTATTCAAGTTTTCTATTTATTCTGAAAATAGAGACTTGGAAATCTTGGCAGATTTTATGTTTCTAGGAATGTGTCTCTTTTTTTCTAGGTTATCCATTTAGATGGCATCTGGCAACTGTTTATAGGGCTTCCCTGGTGGCTCAGACAAAAAGAATATGCTTGTTCATAGTACTTTCCTATTGATTTTCTATATGGATGATTCTGTATGGATGATGTCTGTTGGTTTAAGTAGAATGTTATTGTATTATTGTGTCTTTCTTTATATCTGTTTATATTTTGCTTTACTTATTCAGGTGCTCCTTTGTTGGGTGTATAAATGTTATTATATGTTGTATTCTTTTGTTTTTTTTTTTTGACCCCTTTATCATTACGCAATGCCCATTTTGTCTCTAGTTAAAGTCTTTCATAAAAGTCTACTTTGTCTGATATGGGTATTACTCTCCCAGCTTTCTTTTTGTTTCCATTTGCATGGAATATCTTTTTGTATCCCCTCACTTTCACTCTCTTTATGTCTTTGGAGCTCAGTTGAGTCCCCTGTAACAACATATTCAGTTCAGTTCAGTCACTCAGTCGTGTCTGACTCTTTGCAACGCCATGAATTGCAGCATGCCAGGCCTCCCTGTCCGTCACCAACTCCCAGAGTTCACTCAAACTCATGTCCATCGAGTCGGTGATGCCATCCAGCCATCTCATCCTCTGTCATCCCCTTCTCCTCCTGCCCCCAATCCCTCCCAGCATCAGAGTCTTTTCCAATGTGTCAACTCGCTGCATGAGGTGGCCAAAGTATCGGAGTTTCAGCTTTAGCATCATTCCTTCCAAAGAACACCCAGGACTGATCTCCTTTAGAATGGGCTGGTTGGATCTCCTTGCAGTCCAAGGGACTCTTATGAGTCCTCTCCAACACCACAGTTCAAAAGCATCAATTCTTTGGTGCGCAGATTTCTTGACAGTCCAACTCTCACATCCATACATGACCACTGGAAAAACCATAGCCTTGACTAAATGGACCTTTGTTGGCAAAGTAACGTCTCTGCTTTTTAATATGCTGTTCAGGTTGGTCATAATTTTCCTCCCAAGGAGTAAGCGTCTTTTAATTTCATGGCTCCAGTCACCATCTGCAGTGATTTTGGAGCTCAAAAAAATAAAGTCTGACACTGTTTCCACTGTTCCCCCGTCTATTTCCCATGAAGTGATAGGACCAGATGCCATGATCTTAGTTTTCTGAATGTTGAGCTTTAAGCCAACTTTTTCACTCTCCTCTTTCACTTTCATCAAGAGGCTTTTGAGTTCCTCTTCACTTTCTGCCATAAGAGTGGTGTCATCTGAATATATGAGGTTATTGATATTTCTCCCAGAAATCTTGATTCCAGCTTGTGCTTCTTCCAGCCCAGCTTTTCTCATGATGTACTCTGCATAGAAGTTAAATAAATGGGGTGACAATATACAGCCTTGACATACTCCTTTTCCTGTTTCTAACCAGTCTGTTGTTCCATGTCCAGTTCTAACTGTTGCTTCCTGACCTGCATATAGGTTTCTCAAGAGGCAGGTCAGGTGGTCTGGTATTCCCATCTCTTTCAGAATTTTCCAGTTTATTGTATCCACATAGTCAAAGACTTTGGCATAGTCAATAAAGCAGAAATAGATATTTTTCTGAAACTTTCTTGCTTTTTCGATGATCCAGCGGATGTTGGCAATTTGATCTCTGGTTCCTCTGCCTTTTCTAAAACCCTGAACATCTGGAAGTTCATGGATCACATATTGCTGAAGCCTGGCTTGGAGAATTTTGAGCATTACGTGAGTGAGCATTACTAGCGTGTGAGATGAGTGCAATTGTGTAGTAATTTGAGCATTCTTTGGCATTGCCTTTCTTTGGGATTGTAATGAAAACTATTGTTAGATGAGTCTTTTTCTTAATGCATTAAGTTACCCTATATCTTTTGACTGGAGAATTTAATTCATTTGCATTTAAAGTAATTATTGGTAAGTGTATACTAATTGCCATTTTGTTAATTGTTTTCTGATTGTTTTTGTAGTTGTTCTCTGTTCTCATCTTCTTCTCTTGGTTACTTCTCTATGGTTTTATGTATTCTTTTAGTGCTATGTTTGGATTCCTTTCTCTTTATTTTTGTGTATTGTTAAGTTTCTGGTTTAACCATGAGGTTCGTATACACCAACTTGTATACATGGTCATCTATTTTAAGCTGATATTCTCAAGTTTGAAAGCATTTAAAAGGGAAATAGTGGAAACAGTGTCAGACTTTATTTTTTTGAGCTCCAAAATCACTACAAATGGTGACTGCAGCCATGAAATTAAAAGACACTTACCCCTTGGAAGGAAAGTTATGACCAACCTAGATAGCATATTCAAAAGCAGTGACATTACTTTGCCAACAAAGGTCCGTCTAGTCAAGGCTATGGTTTTTCCAGTAGTCATGTATGGATGTGAGAGTTGGACTGTCAAGAAATCTGAGCACCAAAGAGTTGATGCTTTTGAATGTGGTGTTGGAGAAGACTCTTGAGAGTCCCTTGGACTGCAAGGAGATCCAACCGGTCCATTCTGAAGAAGATCAGCCCTGGGATATCTTTGGAAGGAATGATGCTAAAGCTGAAACTCCAGTACTTTGGCCACCTCATGCAAAGAGTCGACTCATTGGAAAAGACTCTGATGCTGGGAGGGATTGGAGGCAGGAGTAGAAGGGGACGACAGAAGATGAGATGGCTGGATGGCATCACTGACTCAATGCATGTGAGTCTGAGTGAACTCTGGGAGTTGGTGATGGACAAGGAGGCCTGGCGTTCTGTGATTCATGGGGTTGCAGAGTCAGACACGACTGAGCAACTGAACTGAGGTGAACAGAAAAGCATTGCGTTTTTACCCCCCCTCACATTTTATGTTTTTGACATCATATTTAAAATCTTTTAATTTTGAGTACCAACTCATTGTGGTTGATTGCACTGCTTTTGTCTTTTAACTTTCAGAGTAGCTTTTCAAACAAAAGAGAAGATCTCATACCTTTCATATATAATTGCCTTTTCCAGTGAGGTTCTTTTTTCATATATTTAAACATTTTTATTGTGACCTTTGCCACTAAAGGAAATCCTTTAGCATTTCTTGTAAGTTTGGTTTGGTGGTGATTGACTTTATTTTAGCTTGACTGGGATTTATTTCTCTCTTTAATTCTGAATTCTGTAACTTTGCCAGATAGAGTGTTTTGGACTGTAATTATTTTTTCCTTCCATCACTTTACATATATCCTGCCATTCTCTTCTGATCTGTTAAGTTTCTGCTTAAAAATCAGCTAATAGCCTTATGGGGTTTACCTTGTATGGAATTGCTTGTTTTTCTCTTGCTGTCTTTGAGACTCTATCTTTTGCTTCCTCAATTATAATATATCTTGGTATGAATCATTTTGGGCTCATCTTGTTTGGGACTCTCTAGGTTTCCTGTACCTACATGTCTCTTTCTTTCCCTAGAATAGGGAAGTTTTCAGCCATTGTTTCAAACAAATATTCTTCACCTTTCTGTCTCTTTTATTTTTCTTGGACCTCTATAATGCAAATGTTAGTACAGTTGATGTTTCTCTAGAAGTCCCTTAAATTCCCTTTATAAAAAAAAAACAAAAACAACTTTCTTCTCTTTGCCTTTTTGATTGGATGATTTCCGCTATTCTCTCTTCCATGCAGCTGATCTCTTTTGTATTATCTAATCTGCTATTGATTCCCTTTTTCAGCTATTGTATTCATCAGCTCTGATTGGTTCTGTCTTGTATTTTCTAAGTTTTCATTGAAGATCTCACTGTATTTCTCCATTTCTCCTCTAAGTATACTGAGCGTCTTTATGACTATTTCTTTGTATTCTATGTCAGGTAAAATATTTACCTCTGTTTCATTAAGATTTTCCCTAGGGTTTTATTTTATTCTTTCACTTAGAAAATATTTCTGTTTTTTCATTTTGTTTGACTCTTGGCATTTGTTTCTATGAATTATGCAAAATAGCTCCCTCATAAGCTGAAGGAGTGGCCTTGCATGGGACTGTCTACTCTGTAGACTGTTTGCACCTGCTAGCTTTGGCAGGCTAATGGGATCTGGAGCAGGTGTGAGTTGGGTGAAATCTCAAGGTACGTTGTGCCAAGTCTGCCTTGGCAGGTTGGCAGGAGTTAGAGTGGGCATGAATTGGAGGCAGTCCTGAAGCTGCCTTGGTGGAGCAGCTAGAATAGGAGCAGGCTCTGGCTGGGGGCAGTCCCTGGGTGTGCCATGCTGAGGCTATCTTGGTAGAATGGCTGGAGATGGGGTGGCTGTGGACCATGGAGAGTTCTGGAGGTGACTCAAACAATGGCACTTGCCAGTTCCTCTCATATTAGAGAGAGTTCCAGTGGTTCTCTGCCAGTTTAGCAAAAGCTCTAAGGTTAGTAAATGGATTTCTTTCCATATAATCTAGGTGCCCTTTAAAGTAGTGTGTTTATTGTTTTTATTTAATATTTTTGCTGTATCTCAGGGTGGATGAGTCTTCACTCAGGTCCCTCAATAATACCTGCCCCTGTTGCAGGTCATGTGGCTAAGGGTAAGGGTGAGGTTTCTGTGTTTAGTGTTTCTCTGTCTTTCCTACCAATTTCTATGTGCTCCTTGTATTTGTAAAGCTGTTCAATAAACCCTCAGGATGAGTTGCTTTGTATATAGGTGCAAATTGGGTGTGTTCATGAGAGGAGATGAGTTCAGGGTCTCTCTGCTATATCGTCTTAGACCTCTTCCTGTCTTTATGATTCAACTTTTAATGCCAAAGCAGAGAAGGAAAAGCTCAGCTTCTGGGCTTTGTGATGTACGCATATAGCTCTGTTGATGCTCAACAAAAGCTTTTGTAATTTCTAAAGTGCCATTATTAAGTAGACAACTTCAATTATTGTGATAACACAATGCTGTCTCATAAGTTTATGCAGTCCTTGTGAACTTTTTATTCTTTTTGAAGTAATTGGTATGTGTCTTGTCACTGTTGTTGTTGTTAAGTTGCTAAGTAGTGTCCAACTTCTTTTGTGACCCCCATGGACTGTAGCCCACCAGGCTCCTCTGTCCATGGGATTTCTTAGGAAAGAATACTGGAGTGGGTAGCCATTTCCTTCTTCAGGGGATCTTCCCAACCCAGGGATTGAACCTGCGTCTCCTGCATTGCTAGGCAGATTCTTTATCACTAAGCCACTTGGGAAGCCCTTTTGTCACTGTAGAGGGAACTTATGTGTCTAGGAGTGGGGTCCATCATCAAGGAAAAATGTGAGGAAAAGTTTATTGGAAAAAGTACCCAAAGGTCAATAAAAAATGTAGGTCCCATGTTGTAAAAAATGTCTGAAAATGTTTCAAAATCATTTTGACTTGTAAAACAGTTTGAAATAAAAACTCTACGTCTTATCACTCCTTTGAAAACTTGTAAGTAGTCTCAAAATGTGGAAGGAAATAAAAACAAATAATTTCCCTGAATGGCTAATTCTTCAGAATGCAAATGTGAATTGAAGAAGTGCTTTAACTTGGCGTTTATTTGCCTCATTTTGATTGGAGCAAATGGTCTAACGTGATCGGTTATTTATCATTGTGACTGTATTCCACAGGAAGATGTGGACTGACAGACATCTTTAAAATTCATAGCCTATCCCTTGTATTCCTCAATAAGTGAATTTGTTCTTTATTAATGTTTTTGCACTTTAAAGAGTCACCACATACAAATTATTACTAATAGTGAAAATAATTAATCTAAAAGATAATATTAAAACTTGAAATCACCTTTAAATCAAAGGATTTAAATAAAAGTATTCATTAACTGTGTGCTTGTTGTGCGTCAGGCAATGTACTGGGTGCTAGAAATACAAAGATGAACTAAGCAAAGTTCCTATTCAACAGAGTTTACAAATGAGGAGGAAGAGAAGATGATAAAAGGATAAATGTGATGAGTGCAATAACAGAGTTACCGACCCAGGCATGGCAAATGAAGAGTGTCTAGTGTGCTAGGAGTAGGGAGAGGTGAATCTGCAAAAACCTAAGAGGAGAGCTGACCCTTGATCTAGTTCTTAAAGATATTCCCAGAAAAGTTGGCAGCACACCTCAGCGTACAGAAACCTGAGAAAAACTGTCCTGGAAATGGTTTGGTGTACACCCAGTATGTGAAGATCAGGATGAGGTGGAGAGAAATGATGCTGAAGAGTAACAATGAGCAAAATCATCAAGGACTTATTCAACATATCAATGTGTTTGGTGTTTTATTTTATAGACTCAGAAATTGAAGAATTTTAAGAAATTAACAGTGAAATTTGTATTTTCAGAAGCTTTTGTTTAGGAAGCACTAGGAGAACACTGCTCTGTACAAGATCTAAATCCAGTACCAGGGACACAAATCTCCTAGAAATGCTCCTACACTTCGTAGTTTGTTCTTATTCTGTTGCCCGTGTTTGTGTCATAGAGTGAGGGGAGAGGAGTGTTGTAATCAAAGCAAAGACTGCAGTCTAGGAACATGTAAGTGGCGGTGACAGGTGGAGTCTAAACACTCTTGTGGTGGCCTCCGAGTGCCCTGCGAGAGAAAGGGGAGGATGCCACTGGAATCATCTTCCTCTTCGATGCTGCTGTCATCCCCTTACCCTCAGTGCCTGACAATGTTTCTAACTCTCCCCCTCCCCCAGTGTCTTACATCATTCCCAGGAGATGCAGTGTATTCTTCACTGACTTGCTAGCTGATCAGGTCCTCAGCGTGAATATTTTCTACAGCACCTGGAAAATTACAGCCATTGCTAGAAAGTCTAGAGCAAACCAACCACCTTGTATCTCTGAGTGCCAGCTGCGTCTTTGGGATCAGTGGTTTGGAGGTTGGGCTGAGCAGGAATGCAATGAATTTCTCAGGCAGCTAGAGGTCAGTGAGCCAGACGTCATGGCAGAATTTTACCAAGCAGTAGCTGCTACAGCTGGTACAGCCTATCGTAGGCTATACCAGATGTACAGTATCATAGGCTATACCAGATATACAATATTGTAGGCTGCTACAGCCTATCGTAAAGAACGATAAGCATTAAAACTCGAAGAAGATAGCCAGAGCTAGAGGAGTCATGGCCACAACTTTACTGAGAGAACTTCGGATGTATCACTTAAAGATCTGGGAATGGTGTCCATCTGAGCAAATCCAGATTAGCAGTGTGCCTCCTAGCTTACTTCTTTCCAAGAGATGTCAAACCATCAAGAATTTTAAGACTTCTTTTGCAACTATAACTGAAAGGAATCTACACATTATAACTCAAGTCCACTATTGGCCCATGGGGTATCAAGTAGAGCCCTTGTGTTCCAGAAGTGAGAGAAGGGAGTACGTGACCTTACTAAAGGCCATGTTTTTATAATTTAGCTGGATTGGGATGGCTGATTTCACTGTCATTACCAAGTGTTCGAATAATTATGTGATAGCCCCATTACCAGTTTTCCTAGTGATGATTTAGTAAAATTATGGAAAAATGAGGAGACAGAGATGTTCATTCCTCTACACTGATGTTTGTTTGAATCCAGCAATACTTTTTCTAAAGTATTTGTGAAATCTTTGGAACTGGTAGCAGACGCTCCTATCTTATAAATGTTCTCTACAACAATATGAAAACAAATGTCATTCTTTAAGGTTGAAGGGTTTATTTTTTCTATTAAAATAAAGAATGAATTTTCAGAAAGAAAGAAGACTGCAGTGTAGTGAGGTAAACACTATGTAGACATTCGGGTTGCAATGGAACTCTAAGGAGAGAGTAAATCATGTGGAAGGGAGTGGCACTGCTTGCCTGATATGGTCATTCTTGAAGGGGACTGAAGGATGTATAGGAGGTTTTTGTTTGTTTGTTTGTTTTTTTAACGTAGGAAAGGGCAAGGAGTGACCCAGAGATGCATATGGAGGAAGAGACTGCATGACTCATGTTAGAGTATTACAAGTATTTATAGTAGTAGGAGGGAGAGTATGGTTGGGAGATAAAATTGCTTAGGTTGCAAGAACCCAGATAGTGAAGAGCATTGTATATCTGAAGGCACAGAGTCTGACCTTTATTCTAAAGGGTGTGAGATGAATGGCAAGCTTCTGCTCTTTTTTAAAAAATTTTATTTTATATTGGAGTATAGTTGATTAACAATGCTGTGTCAGTTTCAGGTCAGGGGAGTTGCATGATTAGATTTGCTTCAGTTGTCTTTGTCATTTCTTCTTTCTCCCCTTTGTCACGTTCTCTCCAGTACAGATTTATTTACAGCTCTCCTCAAACTGATTTTGAAAAGGTCACCAGTGACTTCCATCGTGCCAAGTATAGTGGGCAACATCTTTTATTTTAATTTCACAGCAGCATTTGACAAAGGTGACTACTCTTGCCACTTTCATTTTTTATTTTTTTGAAGTATAGTTGATTTTATAGTGTTGTGCCAATCTCTGCTGTGACGCAGTTATACGTATAGATATACATTTTAAAAATACTTTTTCCATTATGGTTTATCATAGGATATTGAGTATAATTTCCTGTGCTATACATTAGGACTTTATTGTCTATCCATTCTAAATATAATAGTTTGTATCCACCAACCCCAAACTCAGTCCATCCCCGCCCCCCACAACCTTGGCAACCACAAGTGTGTTCTCTGTTTATGAGTCTGTTTCTATTTTGTAGATAGGTTTATTTGTGCCATGTTTTAGATTCCACATATAAGTGATGTCATATGGTATTTGTCTTTCTCTTTCTGACTTACTACACTTCACATGATAATCTCTAGTTGAGTCTGTGTTGCGGCAATATTTCATTCTTTTTTATGGCTGAGTAGTATTCTGTTATATACACACCACATCTTCTTTGTCCAGTCATCTGTCGATGGACATTTAAGTTGTTTTCATGTCTGGCTATTGTGAACAGTGCTGCTTTGAACATAGGGGTACATGTATCTTTTTGAATCATGGTTTTTTCCAGGCATGTTCTCAGGAGCAGGATTGCTAGATCATATGGTAATTGTATTTTTAGTTTTCTGAGGAACTGCCATACTGGCTGCTTGGGTGCTAAGTTGTTTCAGTCGTGTCCAACTCTTTAGGATGCCATGGACTGTATAGAGCCTGCCAGTTTCCTCTGTCCATGGAATTCTCGAGGCCAGAATGTTGGAGTGGGTCTCCATGGCCTCCTCCAGGAGACCTTCCCGACCCAGGGATTGAATCTACATCTCTTATGTCTTCTGCGTTGTGGGAAGATTCTTTACCACTTGTGCCACCAGGGAAGTCCCCATATGGCTATACCGACTTATATTCCCACCAACCATGTAGGAGGGTTCCCTTTTCCACACCCTCTCCAGCATTTGTTATTTGTAGACGTTACAACCATTCTGACTGGTGTGGCCCCTCTCTCCCTTTTGAAACAGTCTTTTCTCTTGGTTTCCTTGATATCATACTCACCTGATGCTTCTTGCACCTCATTGCTACTTCCTTTTTAGTGTCCTTTTCTGTGTCCTCAACCCCTACTTGATCTCCAAGTATGAGAGTGCCTTGGTCCTCATCCTTCACTTTTCTCTAGTCTACTTTTACACTAGGTCAATGACTTTAAATATTATCTACATGTCAGTGACTCCCAAGCTTTATATCTCTAGCAATGACCCTCCGTCGACCTCCATATTTCTTTATGCAACTGCCTATTTGACTTCTGTATTTGAATTCATGGTACTTATTCAAACTTAATTTGGTCAAACAGAACTCTTGATTCTTACTTGCACTTGAAAGCTCTAAAACCTCCTTCATCAGTCTTTTCCATTTCAGAAAGTAACACCAGTATCCCACCCTGTTACTCAAGTTACAGGTTCTTGGCTTCCTCTTCCCACCCCTCCCCCCATTTCTCACATTCAATGCATCAGCAAGTCTTACTGGCTTTAGCTCCAAAATATATCCCTAGAATACCTACTTCTCTTTTTTACAGTCACCATCATCCACAGCACTGTATATCCTACTTATCCTTTAGCACTAGACTCTAGAGTGATCTGTTTTCTTCCCTTATTTTTCTATAATCCATTCTACATAAAAAACCTTGAGTGAGCTTTCAAATCATGAATTAATTATAGCTCTTCTCCTTAATATATTTTCAATAGCTTTCCATACTATCTATGTAAATTAAACTCAAATTCATGTCCTACATGAGTGCCCTCTATATGACTCACTTATATCATCCTGTACCACTCTTTCTCTCTCTCATTTTCCTATTGTAGCCATGCTTGCCTTCTTCTCATTTCTTAAAGATTTTAAACTTGCAGCCATCCTGGGTGCACTGACTGAAATACTTTGAGCCCAGACCTTTGCATGAATAGCTACCTCTTGTCATCTGGTTTTAACTGCCATTGCCCAAGAGCCCTTCATGACAACCTAGTCTTCCAGTCACTATCTGAAACATCACTTAATTGTACTTTCTTTATAATATTCATCATTGTTGAGAATTTATTTGTTCATTTTTTTCTCACAGTTAATATCCTGTCTAAAAGATCAGGTTTGTGAGCAGCAAGAACCTTGAATGTTTTGTTCATCAGTGTATCCTCTATGGTTAGAAAAGTCCCTGACATATAATATGTGTCTGGTAAATGACTAAACAAACTATTATCCTAGCTTCAAATATCCTGGAGAGAAGAGAAACTAGTTGAAACAAAGGCAGGATACCATTTAGATGAATTTTCAGTTATCTAGCTGACAAATGATTAAAACCTTGACTGAGGCAGTGGCTCTGGAAAAGAATATATCTAAGAGGTAATAAGAAGGAAAAAATCTACAAGGCTTTAGGACTGATGTATGCTGAGGATAGAAGAGATGGTCTAGCATGACTACTAATAACTGGAAGGATTACAGTTATATTAATGAAGGTAGGGAACACATGAGGAAGAGCCGGAATGGTTATGAAGAGCAAAGAAGATAGCTAATTTAGTTTTTGAAATGTTGAGTTTTGAAATGCCTATGGCCTCTCCAGGTAAGAGTATTCAGTAGAGAGTCAGAAATATACTTATGAAGCTCTTTGAAATATTGATATAGTTCTTTTAACTAAAAAAGTATCTAAATACAAGGGAAGATAGAAAGAATGTTAAGTCTAATAGAAAAATGTGTAAGTTTTCTCCTCTGAGAAATACTACCTTATCCTTGTTGCTCTTAGAGAACTCTGTGTGCTTATGACACTGTGTTGTGGCTAGCTCCTCAATTAAGCCATGAGTTCTGCCAAATAGAGCTGAATATAACAGATAATACATAATAAATAACAGTTTCAATCATGTTGTTGTTGTTGTTCAGTTGCCAAGTCATGTTCGACTCTTTGCAACCCCATGGACTGCAGCATGCCAGGCTTCCCTGTCCTTCACTATCTCCCGGAGCTTGCTCAAACTCATATCCATTGAGTCAATGATACCATCCAACCATCTCATCCTCTGTCGTCCCCTTCTCTTCCTGTCTTCAGTCTTTCCCAGCATCAGGATCTTTTCCAGTGAGTAAGCTCTTTACATGAGGTGGCCAAAGTACTGGAACTTCAGCTTTAGCATCAGTCCTTCCAATGAATATTCAGGGTTGATTTCCTTTAGGATTGACTGGTTTGGTCTCCTTGCATGTTACACGTGCCAGCCCCACCCTTCAAATTTCACAGATGACTTCCCACTGCCTAAAAGTTAACTCCAAATTCCTTAACATGATCCTGAAATCTTGACACAAATTTGTCTTAAGTTATCTGACTAAACTATGCTCTCTCTGGGGTTTCTAAACTCTTGAATGAACTCTCTGTTGAGACAAACCAAGTCATGCGCATTTCTGCAGGGTCTGAAAATTGATTTTGTCCATGTTTTAGAATTACTCTAATTCAGGGATGATGATTAGTATTAACAAAGCTCACAAGAGACTGATGTATAAAGCCAGAATGTTAATGCAATCATTTACATTGAGAAATTTAATTGCTGAGAAAGCCTGATGTTCCTTGGCCTGACCAGCACATTGCTCCCTTTAGGCAAACTACACTAGAAACCTAATTATCAAAAAGGTTGCTGGGTGAATGTGTAGTCAGAAAAGGAAATTTACATGAGTGGCATGGCTAATGGCAAGGCTCTTCCAGCCTGGCTATCTATTGACAGAGCAGCATCTTCACATTGGACCCTTATTTCAATTTGTCTTAGTGCCCTAATCTGGAGGGTGCTCAGATGGGCAGACCTGTTTGAACATCACATGCAGTTCTCTTTAGATATGTTAATAGATTCAAGAAATTTGGAATCAAGCCTTGTTAGATTGGGAGGCTTCATCTCATTGAGGTGACTTTGTGCATTAATCATGTGTTGAATCAGAGTTTAAGTTTCAGAAAGCAGTATTATTTTCTCCAAGCTAACATTTTGGAGAAGTATCTCACTGACACCTCAAGTGGTAGTCTTCCTTGCTCCATGGTCCTGCTCAGGACCCAGCTCCTCTGCCCTCCAGCCTCAGAATGCCTTCCCTCCACTGAAATCCTGCAGCTTTTACTATGGATGGTATACAGCACATAATACTTGTGATTTCTTTTTAGCTTTTGGTACTCACGTATTGTCTTGTAATCTGATTTGTAATTCCTTGGAGGACAGAGATCTGCATTCAATATGTGTGTAAGTAGATAATGATGAGCCTTTCTTTTTTTCCTTCTCAATATAGCACCAGTTAGAGCACCTTCTCCTTGGATGGCATTCTGGTATAAGGAAAGGGGTTATTTCTTCCATCAGTTCAGTTCAGTTCAGTCATTCAGTCGTGTCCAACTCTGCGACCCCATGAACCACACCATGCCAGGCCTCCCTGTCCATCACCAACTCCTGGAGTCCACCCAAACTCATGTCCATTGAGTCGGTGATGCCATCCAACCATCTCATCCTCTGTCGTCCCCTTCTCCTCCTTCCCTCAATCTTTCCCAGCATCAGGGTCTTTTCAAATGAGTCAGCTCTCTGCATCAGGTGGCCAAAGTATTGGAGTTTCAGCTTCAACATCAGTCCCTCGAATGAACACCCAGGACTGATCTCCTTTAGGATGGACTGGTTGGATCTCCTTGCAGTTCAAGGGACTCTCAAGAGTCTTCAACACCACAGTTCAAAAACATCAGTTCTTTGGTGCTCAGCTTTCTTTATAGTCCAACTCTCACATCCATACATGACCACTGGAAAAACCATAGCCTTGACTAGATGGACCTTTGTTGGCAAAGTGATGTCTCTGCTTTTTAATATGTAGTATAGGTTGGTCATAACTTTCCTTCCCAAGGAGTAAATGTCTTTTAATTTCATGGCTGCAGTCACCATCTGCAGTGATTTTGGAGCCCAGAAAAANTTCTCTGTGATGATTGGGCTCAAATGCTGTGGTCAATTTCCAGCCTCTTTAGAGGGTCACCTTTGTACTTATCCATAGGATCTATGTCATATTTTTTCCTTGTTTTCTTTTATTCCTTCAACAAATATTTGTAGTACACCTTACTCTATGATAAGAATTATGCTAGTTGGTAATAATACAAAGATAAAATGTCCTTGTCTGCAAAGAATTAGCATATAGTAGAAGAGATAGGCAATGGAAAAGAGTTTACTTCAGTGTGCGAAGTACTGCCATGGAAGAGAGAAGGACCTAACTCTCAGTGGATGTCTTATGTGACTGCTCTTCCAAAGATTAATTTTTATGTATTCTCACTCATAAGTTATTGACTGATCATCTGTTATGTGCCCTCTCTCCTCTGGGCATCAGAGATACAGTGATGAACAAGACAGACCATGTGCTGGTTCTCTTGGAAGGGGAAAGAGACGGGGCAGATAACATCTGAGAAATGAAAATGACAGTTTCAGAAGATGATACGTATGAAGAAGAAAATTAAACAAAGGATGAGCTAGTACCTGGCCAGAGTGTGAGTGGGAGCATTAATTTAGATTTGGTGGTCAGGGAAGACCTTTCTTTCTAGGTGACGATGGAAATGAGACTTGAATGATAAAGAGCCATGGGAAGATTGAAGACAGTGCATTTCAGATAGAGGAAGAACAAAATGTAAAATCCCTAAGGCAGGAATGAGCTTCTGAGCTCAAGGCGTAAAAAGAAGGCCCCTGGGAGCACAGCATGGTGGATGGGGGGCATGGAAGTGGGGAGGGAGCGTGGGTTGTTAGGAGAACCCCAAAAGCACATTCTACTAAGTGCAATGGGAAAGCTATTTGAGGGTTTTAGTCGGAGAGTAAGTTAGTCTAATACATTATAAAAGCTCATTCTAACTACTGGAGAATGGCTTTTAAGAGTCCTAAAGCAGAAGCGAGGAGATCAATAGGTAGATTTTGCAGTCATTGACATGAAGGAGTCAGTGATTTGGCCTGGGGTGACAGTAATGAAGATGGAGAGATGTGAATAGATTCAGACATGTTCTGGTGGCAGTGTTTATTGATATGAAAGGGGAGGGAAAGAAGTCAAAGATAACTGCTGGACTTGTGACTAGCTGAAGCTCCAATATTTTGGTCACCTGATGTGAAGAGCTTATTCATTGCATAAGACCCTGATGATGGGAAAGATGGAAGGCAGGAAGAGAAGGGGACGATAGAGGATAAGATGGTTGGATAAGCATCACTGACTCAATGGACTTGAGTCTGAGCAAAAGGAGACAGCAAAGGACAGGGAAGCCTGGCGTGCTACAGTCCATTGGGGTTGCAAAGAGTCGGACCCAACTTAGTGGCTGAAAAACAAGATGTGTGACATGAACATTTGGGTGTATGACGATTCCCCTTATTAAGAATGGAAAGATTAGGGGAGGTGCAGTTGTGCTGGTTCAGAAATCAAGACTTCTGCTTTGGCTGGTAGGTTTTATGTGCAGAGTAGATATTCATGTAATGATGCTCTGTGTGAGTCTGGAGGTCAGTGAAGAATAAAGTGAGAGTGGGCGGTTGAGAGTTGTTGGTCATAGGCATTTAGATAATATTAATGTTTAAAGCCAAGTGTCTGGATAAGATCACTTAGGAGGGTAAAAGAGAGGCCCAAGGACAAAACTCCGGATTTGACAGCATCTGGAGGTCAAGCAGAGATGAAGGAGCAGGCAAAGGAGCTCTCAGTGAGTTAGGAAAAGCCAAAAGAATGCAGGGTTATAGAAATTAAGAGTGTTATAAGAGTTTGGTTTTTATTTACTTATTTTTAAAGTTGCCAACTGTATTGACAGCTTTGAAAAGTCAGGCAAGATAAAGCCTGAGAAGCCACCACTGGATCTGGCAACAGGAACATCATCAGAGACCTCATCCAAAGCAATCTCAGTGATGTCATGGGCACTCAGGTCTGGCAAGGGACAGTAAGTTAGAGACTGTGAGGTGAAAACCTGGAGGGGGCTTCTAGAGACAACTCTTTCAATAAGTTTTATCGGAGGGTGAGTGGAATCTGGGATCAAAGTAGAGTTTCTGAAGAGGAACGATTCTAGGACACAGTAGTGTGTGGAGCTGGAGATGATCCAGGACACTGATAATGCAAGAACAAGGGAAACCTATGGACATGAATGCCTGAAGATAGACTCCACCGCAAAACTGGAGAGTCTGGCCTTTGGTAGAAACAGGGATCCCTAGTCCATAGTACAAGATGGTAAGCAGGGAATAGACTAGAGATATTGAGTGTCAGTAGTTTTGGTGATGAGAGATCTTACTGCTTGCTTTTAACTATTCGATGAATTTTGAGATAAGTTATCAGGCAGGGATGGGCTGGTAGTGGTGGTGGCGGTGGCAGGCCCAGGTGTATAAGGACTGAGAGAAGAAAGAATGAAACAATCATTTTGGAAAGTGGAGAAGAGAGCATACATATGTGATTAATGCAGAATGTATGCATATATATTATATTTCCCATATTGTTCATTGTTGTTCAGTTGCTAAGATCTATCTGACTCTTTGCAACCCCATGGACTGCAGCTTGCCAGGCTTCCCTGTCCTTCACTATCTCCCAGAGTTTGCTCAAATTCATATCCATTGAGTTGGTGATGCCATATAGAGAATATTATTCTAGTCTTAGAAAGATTTAAGAGAACATGAATATTGTTCTGATGGAGCATAAATATTTTTTAGACACAGATACTGAGATAGCTGGAGTTGAGGGGCAGTACCCTGGGGTGCCTCACACAGATGGAGAGTCTGGAATAGTATTTTGAAGGAACATACTGTCAGATGAGACAGGAAAAGTGTGCATCATGCAAAGTGGATTTGGTTAACTAGATCAGAAAGCAGAAGCTAATATAAAATATAGCTGAAAAATAGAAGGGGTTGGATCTGGTATGTGAAATATTGGTAGGATTTCATTTCAGTTATAATAGGGGAAAAATGAGGTTTAGGCAGATTCTAGATCATACATTAATTTATTCCATCATTCATAACTCTTTTAACTGTTATACACTGTGGGGCATACAGAAATGAATAAGACACAGGTTGTAGTCTCAATAAACTTGAAATTTAAACTACTAGCTTTAACAGAAAGCTGCTTCTCAGTAGAGATGTAAAAGCACAATTCAAGGGGACAGAGTAAGATAAATAATTATTCCTGATTAGAAGGATTAAGGAGTGTTTCTTGAGGATATTATTTGAGCTGGACTTTGCAGGAGTAGAATCAGAGAATGAAGAAGAAAATCAGACTCATGGGGGCACGTTGCAGATAAGAGTTTTCTAGAACCAGATGCTGAGATGGAGTTTGGGATCAAGCTCTCTGGTAGGGAATAACACCTGTAAAAAGAAGAGGAAGGAAGTAGAATTACATAGAGGGAGATGTCAGTCTGTTACCAGACCCCACAAAACCTCAGCCCACATTTCAGGGAGCTCTGGAGTAAGGACTGCCCTGCTGAGGGGTCCAGAGTAACTTTGAAATGGCCACACCTTTATGAGCCCACCTGACTCAGTCCCTGATTTGTGAGCTTCCCAGGAGGAGTGAAGTGGTAGAAGTGGACCCTGAAGGTGCTATCAACTAGACACTGTCTGCAACCATACGTGCTGTAGCCATTAGCACCTTCCACCTTGAGGGGGAAACTGGATGGTGCATCATTGTGTGGGATATAATGTGTAAGTGCATGGTATGTCCCCGCATAGTTCCAGAGGGGTTGGAAGAGAGACTAGGGCAAAAGATCCTTGGGGAATAAAACTGGACAGATCATTTGGGATTATGATTTATAAGTCATGCATGAGCATTGGAATGTTTTTGTTCCTATGAGGATCTTAGGTCTATATAATGCCTGAGTGCTCTGCTTTCAGGAACGAACTCCAGGTAGTGGACCTAGGGCAGCAGAACCTCTTAGAAATAATAGTTGCCATAAAGCAAGCTGCCTAATGAATTTGGTAGTGGGAAATGAGGGATGGGGAAGACCACACACTAGGTCCATTTTCATTTGGATCCCTTGTTCTTGGATAACAGTGTTTATGTTGGTTCACTCAGCACAGACATCAATCCTTTCCCCTTTAATCACAACTAAAATGTTTTGAGGGGACCCATATCGTCCCTCTTTTTGAAAAAGCTAAAACATACCTGTATCAGAAGATTACATCAGCATATATTTTTCAAGTATTTTGGGCTTTCCTAGTGACTCAGGTGGTAAAGAATCCACCCGCAATGCAGGATATCCGGGTTCGGTCGCTGGGTTGGGAAGCTCTCCTGGAGAAGGGAATGGCTGCCAACTCCAGTATTTTTGCCTGGAGAATTCCATGGACAGAGGAGCCTGGTGGGCTACAGTCCATAGGGTCGCAGAGTCGGACACGACTGAGTGCCTAAGACTCACTTTTCTTTTGTTCTCGTGCTTAGGCTGTTTCGGCATTGAATTGATTTGTTTTCCATTTGCTCTCGGTCCATCATGATTGATAGTGAATTCTTTTGGCAGGGGAATGAGGAGAGAGAGATTTTCTATTTAAAAATTAGAAATAGTCTCTGTCCAGAAGGAGCAGGAGACTAATGAATTGGCTCAGTCAGGAAGCCAGGGTGGGTGGAAGGCAGCAGGCAGCTTCCAAGAATTTGGGCCCGGGGTGTGGTACCCTCTTGTGACTGGGCTGTAGAACGTTAAATGAGGACTCGGCATCCCAGTGTAGAATTTCTAAGTCTTTCAGAAACCAGCAGTGGAGCAGGTGACCAAGTCCAGATAGAAGCACAGAGGACTGGAGAGTATAAAGACAGCATCAGGAAGCAGACAGGCCAAGCCTGGAAGAATCATGTCCATTCACTAGCATGCCACTTTAACTGCTTCTTGATGTAATGACTGTGCAGGGCTTCGCTGCCACAGTTATTTTCTAGTTAGACTCATGGAAAAATTACTGAGGAAATAATATCAGATTTTATCTGGATATTGTTATTTAGTTTAAATCTTTTCCAAGTTGCATATTAGTTTTCAAGTGGTTATTTTGCTTGGTTAGTTAAATAAGGAATTATTATATACCTAGTATACACAACTATGAGAGATGCCATCCTATTTTGGTCATGAAGCCGTCACTCAAGAAAGACCCTTCACGTGGTATGAGTTTGCCCAAATTCCATATATAGAGTCTCAGAGAAAAGGAATAAGTTTTTTTTTTTTTTTTAGGAATAACTTTTTATTGCTAGTCTTATAAACCCGAATGAGCAAACCTCACAGCTCTACATTTTTAAAGTCTAGGCATCATAAAATTAGACTAAAACCTAATAACACACATCTTATTGTCACTTTAAATTTATTTATTAAACATTTATCAAAGATGTCTTTGTGTTTCATGCCTTTTGATCATAGACGTCACTTTACATGCTTTGGCTTGTGAATTCAGATCATTACAGAGTTTATATTTGGCCAGTGTCTGTGTAAGAATCCATTTCTTCATGTTAGTAAAGTTTTGGCCCTTCAAATTGTTATTTATCTTATTTTTTTTGGTAATTTGTTGTTTTATTCTTCACAGGATGCTTTTTGTCAGACATGGTAAAAAAATATAAAGTTGAAAAAAATAATATTGGCTAAAATTTTAAAGTAAAAAAATCCACACTAGTGGTCTCCATGTGCTTATTTCTTAAAGTTTTCATACTGAAAACTCTATTGTAATGTACATTAACATTTTATAGGTCTCTCTAAAATAGAATGGAAAGTTTGCTCCCTGCAGTAAGTAGTGAAGGTACTGTTATTTTACAGTTGTGTCTTTGATATCACAACTTGATTTTCAGATTTCAGGTATCAAAGTTACAACTGCATAAACCATCTCCATATGCATTATCCATAATTTAGTTTTGTACTCTTCAATGAAAGAGGAAATGAATCTCCATCTCCTCCTTCCTGAAAAATGTTGGATTTCCTATCTCATTACCATTCATTCCTCCCTAAAACCCTGATCTTGATGTTTGTGTGTAATATTTGTGCTGAGTTTATAAACTTATTCTATGTTCTTAGTTCTCCTAAACTAGCTATGATAATGTTGATGTATTATTTATTGATTCTGTGATCTATTTAGGATTAGTAGACCATGTCTATTTTCTTAAATGTCTGTGCCATCTGTATCATTTACAATTCAGTTGGAGAGTTAATCCTAACACACATAAATTTTAGTAAGTTGTTTAGTGCTTAAACTTGATAGTGATTGTAAGAGCAATAAGATTTCCAGTTACAGAAGAAAGAGCTCAGTTAAGTGCTAAATATCAGATTTAATGTAGGAGAGAGCTTTTGAGGTACCTGAAAAGTTGGATAAGACACGAATTTTTAAAAGAAAAGGACAAAGTGTTCCAAGTTAAAAAATATCCAGTAAAGACAAGGAGTCTTCAGTACATGAAATACTGTCTTAATCACAGGGCTTCAGTTCTTCTAGCTTTCCTGAATGAATGTGTATGTGTCTATCTCAACATGAATGTATTTTCAGTTCAGATCAGTCGCTCAGTTGTGTTTGACTCCTTGTGACCCCAAGGACTACAGCATGCCAGGCTTCCCTGTCCATCACTCACTCCTGGAGCCTACTCAAACTCCTGTCCATCGCATCGGTGATACCATCCAACCATCTCATCCTCTGTTGTCCCCTTCTCCTCCTGTTTTCAATCTTTCCCAGCATCAGGGTCTTTTCCAATGAGTCGGTTCTTCGCATCAGGTGGCCAAATTATTGGAGTTTTAACCTCACCACTAGTCCTTCCAATGAATATTCAGGACTGATTTCCTTTAGGATTGACTGGTTGGATCTCCTTGCAGTCCAAGGGACTCTCAAGAGTCTTCTCCAACACCACAGTTCAAAAGAATCAATTCTTCAGCACTCAGCTTTCTTTATAGTCCAACTCTCACATCCATACATGACTACTGGAAAAAACCAAAGCTTTGACTAGATGGACCTTTGTTGGTAAAGTAATGTCTCTGCTTTTTAGTATGCTGTCTAGTTTGATCATAGCTTTTCTTCCAAGGAGCAAATATCTTTTAATTTCATGGCTGCAATCACCATCTGCAGTGATTTTGGAGCCCAAAAAATAAAGTCATTTTTTTTGAGGGGTTCCATAAGTCAATGTATATTACATATATGAATATATATGCATGTTTGAGCTCATTTGCAGTTAGAAATTTGGCCCAACTATTGATGAAACAGCTTGTTTAACTGGGTTGTTCCCCCTTTGCACTGGTCCAGTTCTTTTGCTGGGTTGATCATATTGAATAATTGTCTTCATATTGAGTAGATATAGTTTCAGCATTCTTAATGAGGAACACAGTAATTTTCTCTCAACATTTCTGATTAACCTTCGTTGCCCAAGTGTGCCAAAATGTGAGAAGTCTTTTGGCCACAACCCTTGTCCTGAGACCTAAGTTTTTTCATTTTGTTTTTAAATGTGTTTAATTGAAGGATAATTGGTTTATAACATTGTATTGGTTTCTGTCATACATCAACATGAGTCAGCCATAGGTATACATATGCTGCCTCCCTCCCACCTTATTGCATCCTTCTTTGTTGTCATAGAGCCCCAGTTTGAGTTCCATGAGTCATACAGCAAATTCCCACTGCCTATCTCTTTTACATATGGTAGTGTATATGTTTCCACTGAGTTTTAGTTCCCTTAAAAATCAGAAGCCAGTATGACACATGCTGAATGGGTTTTACATCCCTGAGAATGTTTGGAGTAAAATAAAAATATGTTATTTACTAGTTATATTAGCCAAAGTATTTTGTTTTAATTAATTTATTCATTTATTTAATTAGGTAATACATAGGGATTGAGTAAATGATTCAAATAGTACAGAAATGGCATAGAGTACCTAGTCTCTCAGAATTCTGCCTGAGATTAAAATATTATCAATGCCTTGTGTATCTTTTCAAATAGATGCATGCCTTGAAGAGTATACGTATTGTGTGTACGTATTCATATGTACACATATATTTGTATATCCCTTTTTATAAATAAATGTATGCTATAATAGCATTCTATACACACAATATGTTTGTAAATCAGTTCATCAGTATATACAGAGCAGTCACAGGAGTTTGAAAAGAGGTCTTGAAAATATATAACTCAAAATTTTATTGTTAGTCATACAATTTGAAGAAATATGTCTTCAATACCCTTCTCTGTCATCTACTCACATATAAAGGTCAAGTTCACATGTTCCCTTTCTAATTCTTATTCTTAGTTATTCTCTGGCAGAATCTATTGCTCTCTTGTCTGTGTTCTCT
>SJYQ01004285.1:429840-476211 GCA_006410935.1 Redunca redunca
TTTTTTTTTTTTTGCTATTCAGATATAGGTTGATAGCATTCTTTGGTATTTTTTCAAAGATAAATTTCTTTTTTGTTGTTGTTGATAAATTTCTTTTTGAGCATTCTGGAGGACAGCTTTCACTAAATTTAAATATAAGCATCTATAAACTTTTATAAACCCTATTACACTTGAGACTTAGATGCCATACATTCTTGACTTTCCAGTATATTTAAATTCCACATAATAATTTTTTGTTTTCTGTTTAAAGTAATTATCTTTTCCTTAGACTGGAAGGGTCTAAAACCTTTGAAAAGATCAGAGTAATAAAAAGTAGTACAGGGGAGGGGGAATGGGAAGTGGATGAGAGTATGTTTTTCAACTCAGGTGAAAAAGCCAGGTACTTAACATAGTAACTAGGAAGATGAAATGAGAAAACTTTGAAGTGTTTTCTACCTTTAAGTAATTTACTTTATCTTCTGTTTCCTTTAAGACTATCTTCTTTCTTTTTCTAGGATACATTATTATTTTGCTTGTTATATTTTAAAGCCTTCCACTGAGCTTCTCGTGATATGTAATGATTTTACCTTCTATTCCCTGTGATCTGTGCTAATGTAAGAAAGCTAAGATATGCATGATCCAAACAGTTCCAGGTGAGCCACATTATTAGAGTTAAACATACACACCTTTGTCTCCTTGCCAGAAGGATGATAGCAGGGAGGCATGGATACCCTGGTGGCTTAGCTCTATTTGGGAACTTTAGAATAAAGTTCAGGAGAATAAAGGGTAGATTTTAGGTCTTGAGCCTAAGGCCCTTTTCTTTCACTCCTTTTAGAAGAATTGGTAATGAATTAAATAAATCAATAATAAAAATTTTAATAAGGCTAAGAATTTTCTTGACCTCTTAGTATCACTTCTGAGAAAGTAGAGAGGGTCCATGCTGCACATAAAATCAAACTGAAACTGTTTAATAACAAATTTCAAGAATGAGTCTGGATTAGGTTTATAAATTTTTCTATCATTTGAGTTGAAATGGCATCTAGGACAAATGCTATATCCTCTCTGCTGCTTTTATATTCAGAGAGGATGTATTTGGCTATGGATTGGGAGTAGAGAGGGGAAGGAAAGATTACATTTCCAATTCGTACAAATATTAATGCATCCCAAAGCACACAAAAGTCTCTGCAGAATCATATAGAGCTAAATAAAAATCAACATAATGCACTGTTTACCAGCCTAGCATCTAAATGTCAGCTTGGCTAGATTTTTATGGGGGCCTTCTTATATGATAGTCTTGATGTGCTTTTGTCAACTAAGCACACACCTCTGAAGATTTTCAGATCCTGAAAGGCCTTGAAAATATGAGATGGGGAGATGTGGACTGGCTATTTGGAACGAAGAATGCTAAACCAACTTTGGATGCTGGTGCTGAAGAATAAGAAGCAGGCATTTGTCCTTCACTTTATTCTGGTGCTCACCTCTCCATCTAAGACAGCTGCCAAGAATACCAAGGAGACAGTGCAGTGAGGGAGCCACAGAGACTGATGGTGGCCAAAAAAGCTCTGGACCAAAAATAAAGCTTAGACTAGAATATTCAAGAGGCAGCCAAGGGTGATGCTTCTGCATTGAAAGTCAGAAGCCAGCGCACTTAACCTGACATTTGTCTGGCGTTTTTTGTCTCTTCCAGGGTTTTATTTATCTTGAGATTCAAGGACATGAAGGCTCAGGTCACTATATGAAACCCATATGCGCCTGTCATAGAACACCATTTTACTACGACTCATTTACCTATGCTTTTGGATAAAACAAACCAGGTCATCTTGTTTCAAATTAAATATATACTCACAAAAGTCAAATGTTCAAGCATATATTTTTACCTTTAGTCTATGTAGGAGGTTTAAGTGACCTCCTTTGGCTACATTTTTAGAGAACTTTAGGTATAAAAAGCGCTTCTCTAGTAGCTCAGTTGATAAAGAATCTGCCTGCAATGCAGGAGACCCCAGTTTGATTCCTGGGTCAGGAAGTTCCCCTAGAAAAGTGAAAGGCTACCCACTCCAGTATTCTTCGGCTTACCTGGCTGCTCAGATGGTACAGAATCTGCCTGCAATGTGGGAGACCTGGGTTTGATCCCTGGATTGGGAAGATCTCCTAGAGGAGAGCCTGACAACCCATTCTAGTATTCTTGCCTGGAGAATCCCTATGGACAGAGGAGCCTGGCAGGCTACAGTCCATGGGGTCGCAAAGAGTTGGACCTGACAGAAAACTGAGCACATAGAACAGTATGAATAAAAAGCACGCCACACCTAAACTGGAAGAGGTTCCATTCTGTCACTGCACTGTGAGAAATGCTACTTACTTGACGTTATGGACTAAATGTTTGTGTCTCTCCAAAATGCATATGATGAAGCCCTACCTCCACAGTGATATTTGGAGATGTGAGGCCTTTGGAGGTATCAGGTTCAGAGAACATTGTTAGGATAAATTCCTCATGATGGGGTTAGGGCCTTTATTAAAAAAGGGGCAGACCTCTCTCCCTCCTTCTCGTCTCTCTCTCTTTCTGCCATGTGAGGGTACTGCAAGAAGGCAGCTATCTGCAAGTGAGGAAGAGAGTGTTCACCAGACCCTGACCATGCTGGAACTATGACTTCAGACTTCCCAGCCTCCAGAATGAGAAGCAAACGCCTGGTGTTTCAGTCATGCCAACTGTCTTATTTTGTTATAGCATCCTGAGCTGAGACACCTGGGATGCTCACTTTGTTCACCAGGAGAGTGTTCTTAAGGATAGATTGTTAGGACTTAGTAGGACTAAGTCATGTCCTACTCTTTGTGACCCCACGGACTGCAGCACACCAGGCTTCCCTGTCCTTCACTATTTTCTGGAGTTTGCTCAAATTCCTGTCCATTGAGTCAGTGATGCCATCCAACCATCTCATCCTCTGTCTCCCCCTCCTCCTCCTGCCCTCAATCTTTACCAGCATCAGGGTGATGGATGCATCTCCCTTGCTTAAGAATCTATTCTTAATTGTGTGTGAAAGGCATTTTGTGACAACCACAGAATCATTAGTTGAGAATAAATGACTGAACACAACTAAGGAATTTACTGTGTATAATTTTTCAACTAATGTTTATCAATTTCAGCAACCAGTAATATGTAGGCATCAGAATCATCCCCGGATGCCTGTCACTAACAGGTGGGGGAAGTTGTTGAGGGACAAGTCTGTCCTCGTTCTGGTATAAGTCCTTCTGATGTCTAAGCCCTGCTGTGGTCTTGGTCCCTCCTGGATTTCCCAGTGATCTGCACACCTTGTCTGTATCTAGATTAGTCCAAGCTAAGTAGACATCTTCCTGTTATCGGAGGTGATTGAAAAATTGGAACATTTACAGTCTCTCAGTCTAAAATCATACTTTTTGACTATCTAATATTCTAGTCCTACATAAAGTCCAGTGTTTAAAATACAAACAGGCTTTATCTCTTATTTATATTGCTCTTGGGATTTTAATCACTAATTCCACAAACTGGTAAAATTCTGGAGCTGTGACTTCTTTCAACATTAATAGGCTTTGCAAAAATGCCTGCTGTATAAAATGCCTCCTGCACATTTTTCAACTTCTGTAAATGTCCTCCATGCATTTTCAGAGAGAGGTTTCATTGATCCTCATGAGTTTTGGTGGGTAGAAAGTAATTTTGGTTTGAATGTTAGGATTTGCCCAGGAATTATTTACCTTGTGGCTGCTGCCTTTGTTAGCTGCCTTGTGGAGTTTTGTCAGATGAACATTATACATCTGCTTTCATGTGGGTTACATGTGCATAGCAGGGCTCATAGTGGCCATATGCTCTGGTAATGTATAACCATTTCTTGCATAGCCATGTTAAATCCATCTGGTAAGATCAAATCCACAGCCAGTAGGAAGAAAAAGGGGGAAGGTGATATAAGAGGAAAGAGGCATTTTATGATATATTAAATCATAATACCAACATTCCTTCCAAATTTAACCAAAAAAAATTATCAGCTCTTTTGTTTACCAAGTTCAGAAGGAAATTTAGTCTCTCATTCAATAAATATTTATTAACTCCTATTGAGACATTAGGGATTCCCTGGTAGCTCAGATGGTAAAGAATCCACCTGCAATGCAGGAGAGCTTAGTTCGATTCCTGGGTTGGAAAGATCCCTTGGAGAAGGGATAGGCTACCCACTCCAGTACTCTTGGGCTTCCATGGTGGCTCAGCTGGTAAAGAATTTGCCTGCAACGCAGGAGACCTGGGTTTGATCCCTGGGTTGGGAAGAGCCTCTGGAGAAGGCAATGGCATACCAGAAGTTAAGATACAGAGATAAGTCCTAGGTTCTATTCTCAACTCTCCCATATTCCAGTGGCAGAGACAAGTATGTACGCATAATTAAAGCACAGTGCTATGACAGAGATATGACAGAGTGGTTAGGGAGCACAGTGGAGAGACCATTTCTTTAGCCTAGTGTGGTCAATGATTGCTTACCAAAGGAGACAATGTTTAAGCTGGGTCTTGATGTTTTGACAGGTAATAAGGGCATTCTTAGTTAAATTGTATGAAATTGTCATTTTTATGTCAAAATAGTTAAATATCACCAATTTCATATGGTTCAACCAAATACAAAGCCACTAAGATTTGAGAGAGCAAAGGTTATTTGTGAGTGTGAATGGACAATAGAAAGTAATTTTGAGCAGTTTAGTAAGGGCCAGATTATGGAGTTTGGACTTTATTTTGTAAGCAATTGAGAATCTTAAAAGGTTCTGACCAATGGATTTATATGTCAAATTCTGTATTTTACAAAGTGTGGATGATGGGTGAGAGAGAGCACGATGCTGTGTGGAGGCTGTGGTATCCGGCCAGATAACAGATAATGAGGCTTCAACCTAGGCAGTGGCAGAGAGATTGTAGAAAAAGAAACAGAACATTGTAGATGGAGAATTTTAGAACTTGTCAATCAAACAAATGTAGAAGATGAGAAAGTAGTTGAAAATGGCAGGATTTATAGTTTGAGTGAGAGAGTGGGTGGTAGAGAGAAATAGGTAAGGAAAAGAACAAATTTTTAGACCTCTGGGGGCAATAGATAGTAAACTTGATTTTGGATCATTGAATTTAAAAGTAAGGAGCTAGCGTTTGGGAGAAAATTAAGGCTGTTCATTGCTGATTCCCTAGAAACTGTGATATAGATGAAATCCCCTTAGATGAGCAGGTAAAATTGAAAGATGAGCTGGATCCCAAGAGAGCCCTGAGATTATGCCAATACTGAGACGAGGGGCTTCCCAAGTGGCTCCTAGTGGGTAAGGAACCCACCTGCCAAACTCCAAGACACAGGTTCAATCCCAGAGTGGGGAAGATCCCTTGGAAAAGGAAATGGCAATCCACTCCAGTTTTCTTGCCTAGGAAATCCCATGGACAGAGGAGGCTGGTGGGCTATAGTCCATGGGGTTGCAAAGAGTCAGATGTGACTTAGAGACTCAAACAGCAACAACAAAGAGACTTGCCAGATAGACAACTTAAGATAGAACCTAGATTCCCAGACTGTGATTCTCAAGGCACGTTGTTGCCTCATGGAGCAAGCCCAGCCTGAAGACAGACCACTTCCCTTCTGTCTGCAGCATGATGAGACCAGGAGAATGACTAGAAGCTGCAGGTCAGTTATTTTCTTCTTCTAGAAAAGCTCTTTGTGAACACAAACTAAAATGAAGCAATCATATTAATTTGCTGTCTAAGTTTCAGATAAGTGTGAAATTCTGAAAAGCTACCATTGAGCCCTACAGAAAGTGATGATCAAGAGTTGGGGATGGTTCAGAGTTATCTGATGATTGCCTTAGACAGTCTTAAGAGTCCCAGTTATCTTTCCAAGTATTTTCATTTGTTAAGGCAAACCCAAGTCCTTTTGGTGTCCAGCAGATTTCATTTTGGCCTTAAGTCTTTTGGCAATATCTCAGCTGCTGTTATTGCTGCTACTACAACCCCTGTGTCGATTAAAATCAGAAGACAGGCTGCTTCTCCACACACGTTGGCACATTTATCCAGTCACTAAAAGATGGAGTAAGAGTGAAACTGAAAATCTTCTAGCTTTTTAAACAATCAACTACTGAACACATGCAGCTTTCACAGCAAAATATGAATGTTGATGCTGGCAAGTTCCTGCTATCCAGTGTTAATTGCAGTAGATTGGAGGTTGTCCTAACTGTGAGTCTTCTGGGACTAGGCTGCTCAGACATGGAGACTTGGTAGATTCGCCAAGTGTATTAATAGGAGAGACAGAAAGAGACATGTTGGGTCTGTTGAGTGGTTTGTAGGCAGCTGGCAGATAATAGTTGTATTAGAAAGGAAATAGCAAGTGTTTTAAAAGGAGGGGAACACTAAATACAAAGAACAGATGTCCTTAAACTTTGTTGCTGTGTACAACCTTTATTATTTGGCTGTTAAAATTACTTAAACTATAAAGTAAAAGTAGAGAAAGTAAATTTCAATTAATTTAGTAACCATTACCCCTCATTATCTCCTTTCACATATTATGAAATACTAACTTTATAATTGGATACGTGTATCTGCTTTATGATTTTCTTCAAAATCAAAGTTTCAGTAAACTTTCTTATGGATGACCTTTATATATTTTCTTTTCCTTTCCTTATGCCACAATGGTTCTTTCTCTGCATTTTTCTTCTTTAAAAAATGTTTGTTTTATTTTTGTTTTTTTGTTTTTTTTTTTATTTTTTGAAATTTTTATTTTAACTTTAGTTTACTTTACAATACTGTATTGGTTTTGCCAAACATTGACATGAATTCACCACGAGTGTACAAGCGTTCCCAAACATGAATCCCTTCCCACCTCCCACCCCATACCATCTCTCTGGGTCCTCTCCTTGCACCAGTCCCAAGCATCCTGCATCCTGCATTGGACATCGACTGGCGATTCGTTTCTTACTTGATAGTATACATGTTTCAATGCCATTCTCCCATCTCATCCCACCCTCTCCCTCTCTCTCTCCCCCAGAGTCCAAAAGTTCACTCTATAGATCTGAGTCTCTTTTGTTGTCTCGCATACAAGGTCATCATCCCTATCTTTCTAAATTCCATATATATGCATTAGTATACTATATTGGTGTTTTTCTTTCTGGCTTACTTCACTCTGTTGGATGCACTGGTTCTTCATTGCTGTGTGCAGGCATTCTCTAGTTGCAGTGAGTACGGGCTACTCTCTAGTCATTGCTGTGGCTTCTCCGGTTGTGGAGCACAGGCTTTAGGCATCTAGGCTCAGTACTTGCAGTGCATGGGCTTAGTTGCCCCAAGATGTAGAATCTTCCTGCACCAGAGATTGAACCCATGTCCCCTTCACTGGCATGCAAATTCTTAAGCACTGGACCACTAGGGAAGTCTTATGCATTTTATTGATCCTGTTTGACTGATTTCTTCTCTATTGCCTTTTTCCTTTTCATCCGTTACCTTGATTCTTCTGACTTTAATTAGGGGCCCTACTCCTTCCTCTCATTTTTTTCTTCCCTAAATCTCCTTTCAGCTTATTTTCCTCTCGATTTTGTCTTGTCTTCAGTTGTCACTTTTTTCGTCGCATCCTTGTCCTTTACCCTGTCTTTGCTCGCTTACACATAGGTGACAAGAGCTAGCAACAACATGATTGATTAACTTGTCGCATGGCTTGTTAATAATCGACATCCACATCTAGAAGCGTTCAAGGCCAGCTCTCTTTTGATGTGGCCTTTGGAGGTTAAAACCAACAATAGAGCAACACTTTATGTCCATTACAGAAAGACAGATGTCACCTAACCACATTCACACCAGAAAATGAAAAATAAGATCTTTGGTCTCTCAAAGCTCAGAGAAAATACATTTTTATCAAGTTGATACAATAAAAATTTGGAACAGAGTGCTTTGAAGACCGTAGGAGAGATAAATGTAAGGTTTGATGCTCAGAGATTTGTGAGCATCCTTTCTCCCTCTGTGTTAGAAACTGTTAGGGAGAAATTCATTCACATCTATTTCAGTCCATGAAGAATCTTTGTGGAACTGTAAACTCTCTTCCTGCTGTGGCATTTATCATCACAGTATCCTGGCGACCCAGGAAAACAGATGTGCGTGGGAGGCTGGTGATGCTGATGAAGCAGAACTGGCCCTGCTTTCATTCTCTTCTGTCTTGCCACTGCTCTATTTCAGCCCTCATTTCCCTAACTCTCATCCTTCTGCATTCACCACATACTTCATTCCAATTCATCCTCCATTCTAGTGCCAGATATATGTAACTAAGAATCGGCTTTTGGTTTATTACGCCTCTATCGAAGAACTTCCAGTCGAAAATAAGCTGAAATTGTAGTCAGCAGTTGCCTAATTTGTAAAATGATGTGTTAGTAACAGCTCTTGGGTCAACTTTACAAGGTGTTTTAATGACCCAAACGAGATAATATATGCCAAAATAAGTCATAAACCATTAAGTCCTTAGACATAAGATACTGTAACTGTGGATTTCCCTGATGCACATGTCCAAACTGAGGACCGATCAGTCATTCTGCTGTACCAGCCTCCTCTTGTATTGCTATCTCCCTTTCTCTATGTTTTGTTCATACTGACCATCCGTCAGATCACAGGCAACCCTGGTCTCACCTGCCCTCGGGATCTTTGTGTTTGTTGTTTCTTCTGCTTAATACATAACTCCCACCACTTCTTTATTTCTTCAGTCCAGCTTTATTGGGATATAATTGCTATATGACATTGTCTACTGCTGCTGCTGCTAAGTCGCTTTAGTCGTGTCCGACTCTGTGCAACCCCGTAGACGGCAGCCCACCAGGCTCCCCCGTCCCTGGGATTCTCCAGGCAAGAACACTGGAGTGGGCTGCCATTTCCTTCTCCAATGTATGAAAGTGAAAAGTGAAAGTGAAGTCGCTCAGTCGTGTCCAACTCTTGGCGACTCCATGGACTGCAGCCCACCAGGCTCCTCCAGTTACACTTAAATGTTGTAAAATGATTAGCTAACACTTCCATCCTATCACATGATTACCATTTCTTTCTTGTGGTGAGAACATTTAAGACAGGGAGAATGGCATTGAAACATGTATACTATCAAGTAAGAAACAAATCGCCAGTCGCTGTCCAATGCAGGATGCAGGATGCTTGGGACTGGTGCAAGGAGAGGACCCAGAGAGATGGTATGGGGTGGGAGGTGGGAGGGGATTCATGTTTGGGAACGCATGTACACTCGTGGTGAATTCATGTCAATGTTTGGCAAAACCAATACAGTAATGTAAAGTAAAATAAAGTTAAAATAAAAATTAAAAAAAAAAGAACATTTAAGACTAGTCTCTTAGAAACTTTGAAGTATATAATACAGTGTTGTTGACTTTAATCCCTAGGCTGTCCATTAGATCTCCAGAACATTTTTATTTTCTAGCTGCAAGTTTATACTTTTTGACCAACATTTCCCCATTCTTCTACCCCCGGACCCCCAGTAGCCACAATTCTACTTGGTTTCCAAGAGTTCACCAGTTTTAGATAAGTAAGTGATATCACAGAGTATTTGTTCTACACTATCTCACTTATGACGTCCTCAAGCTCCATCCATGTGGTAGCAAATGGCAGGTTTTCCTTCTTTCTGAAGGCTGAATATGTTCCACTGTGTAAAATTATACCATATCTTTATCCATTTGTCAACAGGTAGATTGTTTCCATGTATGAAAACTTCGCTACATACATACTTTGCTGTATGACTGATACTGCCATGAACATGGAAGTGCAGATATTTTTCAAGATCCTATTTCATTTCCTTTGGATTTATACCCCAAAGTGATATTGTCAAATCATATGGCAGTTCTATTTTTAGTATTTTGAAGAGCCTCCATACTGTTTTCCACAGTGGCTGTACCAATTTACATCCCCATCAGTAGTGCACAAGGGACCCCTTTTCCTCCAAATTCTTGGCAACACTTAAATTTTGACTTTTTGATGGTAGCCATTCTGATAGGTGTAAGGTGGTAATTCACTGTGGTTTTGGTTTGCATTTCCTTGACAATTAATAATGTTGAACACTTTTTCACGTATATGTTGGCCATCTTTATATCTTCTTTGAAAAAATGTCTACTTCGATCCTCTGCTCATTTTTAATTGGATTGTTTGGATTTGCTTTTTTTTTTTTAATTTTTTGAAATTTTTATTTTAACTTTAGTTTACTTTACATTACTGTATTGCTTTTGCCAAACATTGACATGAATTCACCACGAGTGCACAAGCGTTCCCAAACATGAATCCCTTCCCACCTCCCACCCCATACCATCTCTCTGGGTCCTCTCCTTGCACCAGTCCCATTTGCTTTTGAATTGCATGGGTTCTTTATATTTTTTGGATGCTAACCCATACTAGATATGTGATTTGAAAACATTGTCTCCCGTTCTGTCTGTTGCTGTCTCACCTTGCTGATGGCTTCATCTGTTGTGGAGAAGCTTCTCAGTATGATGTATCCCACTTATTTTTGCCTCTTGCTGCTTGTGCTTTAGATGTTATATCTTAAAAATTGTTGCTAAGACCAGTGTCAAGAAGCCATTTTCCTTATTTCTTTCGGAGTTCTATAGTTTCAGGTCCTACATTTTAAGTTTTTAATCCATTTTGAGTTAATTTTTGTGAGTGGTGTAAGATAAGGGTCAAATTTTGTTTGTTTGTATGTGACTATTTTATTTTCCCAACACCATTAATTGAAGAGGCTATCATTTTTCTCATTGTGTGATATTGGCTCCCTTATCAATTGTTTGTTGACCATTGATTGGGGGGTTTATTTCTGGGCTCTCAATTATGCTCCATTTATGTATGTGTCTGTATGCAAATACCATACTGTTTTGAATACTATAGCTTTGTAATAGCATGGTTTGACATCAGGAAGTAAATTCCTTCAGCTTCTTCTTTCTCAAGATTGCTTTAGTGTGGGAGACCCAGGTTCCATTCCTGAATCTGGAAGATCCCCTGGAGAAGGAAATGGCAACCCACTCCAGTATACTTGCCTGGAAAATCCCATGAATGGAGGAGCCTGACAGGTTAAAGTCCATGGAGTTGCAAAGAGTCAGACACAACTGAGTGACTTCACTCATTTACTCACTCACTCACCCTATTCTTACTAGTAATGCTTTGTTGTAGAATGAACAGCTTGTAGAATAAAATGTACTGGCGGATATTTATAGAAAAGAATGAGAAATTCATGTAGTACTTCACGCTCTAGATAAATGGTTAGAATTTCCCCTTTTGCTGAATCATTTGAGAACAGAGGGACACAGCAGTTTTATACATTTTAAAAATATCCAGAGTATACTAATGTCTGATGTTCAAGTAACACTTTCACTCATTCATTCACTGGACACATGTTGAATGTCTAGGCTTCTTTGCTTTGGACATGTAATGAAAATACCATCTCTTATAATACCATCTTACAAATTGTTAATTTTCTTCCTAAAGTCAGCAGACTTCCCATTTCAAAGTAAAAATTACCAACAACATACTAGTATAGTGATACCAGATATCACTTAAACCCAAGATGTCATGGTGTGTTTGTCTTCCTCTAAAAACTGAAATTAATGCCAAAACAAATTCTAAGTTAAAAAAATTGTTTATGATGGGAGAAACCTTGTTTTCTACAGGTATGATATAAATCATTAATGGCCAAAATTCAATCTTTCAATCAAGATAAATAGGTAAATTTATATCATAGTTAAGGGTTTTACTTGTGAATGTGTCTAATGACTTTATATCTATATAGTTTATAGTTTAATTTCTAGTAGATTAATTTTGTTTCCTACTGTATTCATTTTAATGGTTAATAGTTGATGTTACTTCCCAGGTTATTTCTGTTTCTCGGATAGGCAAAATCAATACTCAACTGATTTTTCTCTTATAAAAATTGTTTTTGACTAGAGTAATACATGTGTTTGATACACAGTTTAAAAGTTACAAAAGGATATGCAGTAAAAATTAGGTATACCTCATCTCTTCCCAGACACACAGTCCCCATTCTTAACATACCTACTATTTCCAGTTCCTTGTATCAGCCAGTGCAGTCACTCAGTTGTGTCTGACTCTTTGTGACCGCATGGACTGCAGCACGTCAGGCCTCCCTGTCCATCACCAACTCCCAGAGTTTACTCAAACTCATGTCCATTGAGTTGGTAAATGCCATCCAACCTCTCATCCTCTGTCTTCCCCTTTTCCTCCCGCCTTTAGTCTTTCCCAGCATCAGGGTCTTTTCCAATGAGATGGTCCTTCACATCACGTGGTCAAAATATTGGAGTTTCAGCTTCAGCATTAGTCCTTCCAATGAATATTCAGGACTGATTTCCTTTAGGATTGACTGGTTGGATCTCCTTGCAGTCCAAGGGACTCTCAAGAGTCTTGTCCAATATCACAGTTAGATTACTTTTAAATTATTTAAAATTTATTCTTTTGTCTAATGGACACTTAAATGATTATAAGGATAAAATGTTTTATGACTGAGATAATTGCCTTGCTAAATTTATTTCCAAAACTAAATTTTCATTTCATGTTCCAAAAGCACTAGGGTAACTATAGAACAACCTGCTTAAAATTAGTATAGATACCTATAAACATTCTAAGCAGAGGCAAAGTTCTAAGAAAACCACTGAATACATATTATTTTAAGGAAAATAAAAAAAGATTTTTATTATCCAGATTTGCTAAATAGATATAAAGGAAATGACAAAAGAGAGACATACCATCAAATCGGAGAGACTTGATGAATGAAGGTTAAAAGGCCAACTCTGTTTTCATATATGCAATGATTCAAACAAGAAGCGGAGGTCTGTGTCTTAGAAAGTTGGTGAGATGTTCGTTACTGGGAAACGAAGGTCTGATTTGTAAGTTTATTGAGGCATTTACGGATGTGTATTTTCAACTTCATCCCCATTTAGAAATGTTTGAGCAATAAGAAAGATTAATCAGAAGACAGTCTGTCACTCTGTCACACACTATTTTAGTAACCATTTTTGCTTAACGGCAATAAAAATGTGTTTTGAATTTTAGTCAATAATCAAGAAAAAAGTGAAAGAGCAGAAGATCCATTTTTAAACTTATTTTGAGGGGATCAGAAAGAATTTTGTATAATAAAATAAGGTAGCAATCTATTTATAATTGTCAAATGTAATCTATATGTCTTAGATTTTTGTTTCTATTATAAATGCAATTTGTGCTCATTGTGACAGTTTTGAAAAAAAAAAAACAGAAAAAGCAAAGGAAGAAAAACAAAATCACATAAAATCATACCACCTTGAGATAGTGGCTACACCGCACTCCGGTAATCTTGCCTGGAGAATCCCATGGACGGAGGAGCCTGGTGGGCTGCAGTCTATGGAGTCACAAAGAGTCGGACACGACTGAGTGACTTCACTTTCACTTTTCACTTTCATGCATTTGAGGAGGAAATAGCAGCCCACTCCAGTGTTCTTGCCTGGAGAATCCCAGGGATGGGGGAGCCTGATGGGCTGCCGTCTATGGGGTCGCACAGAGTTGGACATGACTGAAGTGATTTAGCAGCAGCAGCAACAACAGCAGCACCTTTTATTGTTTTAATATTAAGCATTTACAAATATATTTATATATCCATACATATATTACACATTTTATAACCTATTTTCTCAATATATTATGACCATGTTTTCATATAATTATTATTCTAAAAATTGTTTCCAAATTTTATTATAAACAGTGACTTAAATCCTTATAAATTAATTCTTGCTTCTTCAATACGTTTCCATGCTGTAAATTACTAGAAAAGAAATTACTAGATCAAAGGGCATATAATTTTCTGACGTGCCCATCAACTGTAGGTACCTTTTTTCATTATTAAAATTTTGGGTGACAAATAGTAATCTTTTCATTTTAACATGTAGGCCTTTGATTACTAAAAATATTAGTTGTTTATCATATTATTTAAGGAAGTATGATTTAAAAATAAATTTTAATAGCAGAATTTTTGTAGCTGTCCCAGTCATGAGAATTTTCAGAAGTTCACTGCTTAAACAAATATTCCTGAGCACCTACTTTGTGTTTCTATGTAGAGGGATGCTAACCTATTCCAAGAAGATTAAAGAGCATTTTGAACTGATATGTGTGCATTCTCAGTCACCGAGTCGTGTCCAACTCTTTCGTGACCACATGGACCGTAGCCTGCCAGGCTCCTCTGTCCATGGGATTTCCCAGGCCGGAATACTGGAGTTGATAGCCATTTCCTTCTCCAAACTATTTTGGAGCCTCTGTAAACTTTTGGACCAGTTCCCAAGGCTGTTCTAAGTTTGTTCTCTTAAGACCTCTTTGATGATACCAGTTGTACTGTGGGCAATAACTATGATCTAGTGTTCACTTTACTAGCAATTTTCTGAGTAGTTTCCTCTCACTGACACATTCTTAACTATAATGCAGGTTTTACAAAGATGATGAATAATATAGTAAGATCAATTTTGTCTGACCTTATTCCATTTTAAACAAAAGAGACATTTATATAGACATCACTTAAACTTCTGTATTTAAAAATGAAGTTTTATTTCCGCTTTACAGATAGAAAATATAAATTATAACCAGTTAAAGCTACTCTCTAAAGACTTTGGAAACCCAAGTGCAAACAACATAGGAGAAATAGAGGATAAGGGAAGCTTTTGCGATTCAGTTATCCAAAAGAACTAAATAATGCAGGTACAATACCAAAATATCATCTTAAATATTCTAATCAATTCAAAAGAAATGATCAGTGTCATTGTATGATTTGTTAGGGTGTTATGCTATTTGGTATATTTCATTTTCAGTAACAGTTTAACATGTACTAAAAAATGATAAAACTAACACTTCCATAAAACTAACACTCTCTTCTCAATGACTGGGTGTCAAAATTATCTTTTAAAGTAAATATAACTGTAAAGTCATTCTTAAATTTTTTTAAAGAAAATTAAAACACTTGTATTTAGTTTGAGCACCTGAAAATATGAGTTCATGTGATTAAAGCTCATTGTGCTTTCCTATTTTCTGATTATGCAACAGTGTAATTCTTCAAGATAATTTTTAACCTTTTATCATACTTGTAGAAATGGCTGGTGTAATTTGCTTATTTCTAAAACCTCAACTTTCACACATACCCTCATATGGTATATATGATATTTTCTAAAGCTGTGGAAATAAAACAGTAGAGAACTTTTAGACAGTATGTCTAGGAAAAAAGAGAAGCTGGAGGGAAAGGGGAAGGTTACAGTTAACTCCTTCAAACACAACTCTTAGAAAATGCTCTTATCACTAATCACCAGATTCTCCATTAATAGTTGAGTGGAAGAATAGAAGAATTTTTTAACTTACACAGAGCTGTATCTCACATAGCTCCCAAATGTTTTGAGTCTGCTGACTAAGCATCATTTAGCTTGATTTAATTCAAGCCACATTCTGCAGTTTGCCAAGTATCTCGGTGGAGCTTAGAGAATGGCCCCCAAATTAACTGTCTTTTAATAAAGCCTCTGGGAAGTGAAGCAACCATTCAATTTTCTGGAACAGACTTCTGCAGTAAGAAACTGAGAGTTACTGGATGACTTAATGGCATCATGCAGGTGCCAACCAGACCACAGAGGAGAAGTGCTTCTCAACTATGTATTATCAATGCAGCCATGTCATAGACAGATGTACTCAGGTGACTCCAGGAACTTTCAAATAAGAGGTGATCATCGGACTGAATTCATGGGCAGTGGACAGTCCCTAAACTGACTCATTAGGCATGAATGGATGATCTGTCAGAGAAAAATGACTTTTAAGACCTCCGTTCTTGCTCTAATGCTTGATATTAATGACCTTTCAGGATGGTTGATATCATTGAAATTTCAGCTGTCACAAAGAAAACTAGTAAATGAATCAGTTTCTGAATGAAGATAGAAAGCTGTCCCTGAAAAAAAGAGGCAGAATGACAGTTGTAGGAAAGAAGAACTAGTGTGGAAGTGAAATGTAAACTTAAGAAACAAAACTCTCTTATTACCTCTGAATTTAATTTTTTATGATTTATTTTATTGGAGTTTGTAATGTCTAGGTGGCAGACTTAAGCTTAACCCCAAAATTAAATCCTTAGACAACATATTCACTATATAGGCCTTATCCCCTTCCAGAAAAGAAGATCTGAAATTGAAATACAGCACTTTGAGTTTCACCAGAGCCTGCTTATGATGTATTAGCCTGTCAGTTACGGGTGTGTCTTACTAATCATTCATAGGACATAGATTGCAATTTGTCTGTAGCACACAATACTCTGTGCTTAACTGCTGCCGTAAAAGGACATTATGGCCTAGATCAGAGGTCAGCAAACCTTTTCTATAAAAATCTAGGTAGTAAATTTTAGGCTGTGCAGGCCAGATGGTTTCTGTTGCGACTACTCAGCCATTGTGGGACAAAAGTAGGCATAGACAATATATATGTAAATGCATGTAGCTATTTTCCAAAAGTCTGTATTTATGGACACTGAGATTTGAATTTTGTATAATTCTTATATCACAAAATACTCTTTATTTTTAAAACTATTTTTTAAAAGTAAAAACCATTCTTAGCTCACAAAAAGCTATACAAAAGCAGGCCGCAGGCCAGATTTGACCCATGGGCTGCAGTTTGCACCCCATCTAGGTTATACTCAGCTTCCGTTATGGCTCAGCAGTGAAGAACCCCCCTGCAGTGCAGGGTACTCAGTAGATGTGGGTTTGATCTTTGGGTTGGGAAGATCCCCTGGAGTCTGTTTCTCTGAATTTGACTATTTTAAATATCTCAAACTAGTGGAATCCTACAGTTATTTTTCTCTGTGGTTGGCTTATTTCACTTAGCATAAGGTCCTGTCCTCTAGGTTTATTCATGTTATCCAAAAGAGTTGAAATCAGAAGCTCAAATGTATATCTGCAAGTTCACTGCATGTTGTCTAAAAGAATTGAAATCAGGATCTCAAATAGGTATCTGCATGTTTACTGCAACATGACTCACAGTAGTCAAGATATAGAAATAATTAAATGTTCATTGACAGATGAATGGGACAAAAAAGTATGGCATATACATACAATGGAATGTTATTCAGCCCCAGAAAATGAAGGGAATCCTACTATATGAAGAATGGGATTTTAATAGACTGGGTAGAGATCCAGACTGGAGTGCTTTTGATAGTAAAAATGAGCATTGTTGATTGTTATTCCAGGATAACAGGTATAAATCCTGGCAATTTCATGCAAATTGGGATATATTATATCCTAGTAGAATGAGTCTTAAAGCAACCATGAGCAGAGAACCCTGAATGTTGTCAAGGGAGAATTGATTAGGTATGCAGTGAATGAAAAAGTCCACGTGGTTGAAGCACAGAAGATGAATGGGGGAGAAAAACTAGAAAGGTAGTCTGGGGCTTGAACTAGGATTGAAATTGTATTTTCTTAAACATAAAGCTAAGACATTTGGAAATTATTAAACAAGTAGTGGAGAAACGTTGAATTTTTAAAATAATAAAGTGACTTTGCTCTCAGTAATGTCAGTGGTGTGCAGAGTGAATTGGATCAGGCAGAGACTACATGCAGGAGCCCAATAAAGGGACCACAGCATCAGTTAGAAGAGAGAATGAGAGAACGTGGACTGAATCCAGGCAACAGGAATAGAAAGGAAGGCGTGGATGAAAGACACATCAGAGAGAAGGAGTCAAGAGAACTTACTAACTGATATAAAATACAAGATCATCTAAAAAAAGAGAAACTCAAAGGAAATGTCCAAGAGTTTAAGTTGAGGTGACTATAGGCATTCTATACTTGTAGGTTATATTAGGAAGGAAAGGGAGGTCTACAAGTAAGTATAGGACTGGGATCCTATTACTGTAATTTGGAAAAATACATATAAGATAGCAATAGTACATCTGTAGTTTAACTTTTGAAAATACTTTTATGCCAGGAGTATTTTGAATAACTCTGAGTGTGAGCAACTTGTTTTTTTTTTTTTTTTTAAATTGGACTTTAATTTAGAAGGAGAGTAAGGGAGAGGGTTGAGGTATATTTCTCTATAAACTATTCTTTCTGTCTTCTTTCTAGGATCCAGTGGGATGCAATCCATTTTTAGATTAGTACACTGGTCCTTAGTTTATACTTACTGTAAAAGTAAAAGTGAACCCAACCAAGGAAAATATACAGCTATGACAGACCTCTAGCTAGGATATGATTCAGAATGATTTTAAACCACAAGCTTGTATCACCTAGTTACCTCAATACCTATCTTAAGAGTCTTCAAAATTATCCAAACTAAGTACTTGATTAAAACAAACTCATTTTCCACAGAGCATTTGGGATTGTAAAGATGCCTTGAAAAATCAAAGAAAGAAACAATAATGACACTTTATAACTTCTAAAATTTGAATTAAGCCTCTGCTGTGTTGCTGACTCCCCAAATGGTACCAAGCTATATTTTATATTTTTTATATTCAATTTTCCAATAATTTTCTAAACAGTGACTTTTTTCCAGCAGGGAATATGGAGAGAAATAAGTGGAAAGAAATAGATGTTTCACACACACACACACACACACACACACACACACACCCACCCACCTCATTTTAAAAGAAAAAAAAATTAAACAACAAAGGGAATGAAATCACTAGAGGAACAAATTCAGAAATAAGAATTTTTAATTGAGAAAAATTTTCCTACTTTTTGAAACTCTTGAATTCTTCAAACTCTTCCGCTTTGTTCACTGTTCTTCCATGTTTAGATACTATGAAATTAACCAGTCTGGCCATGGTGTGTGGTATGGTCTGCTCCTTCTCTAAAGCAGTGGTCCAGAAAAGGAAAGTAGAGTTGAATACATTATCCTGCCTGGTCCCAGAATAGAATCCCCAGACATCTCTGGGTGTGAATTACTGAGAAATGTTACCCCTCTCTGGTGAGAGACTAGACTGCTAGAGTGGATAGAGACTGGTTGTGTGGGTGCACAGTAGCCCCTGGTGCTATGGCATGTTCTTGGTACAAAAAGAAAGAGAAATCGTAGTATAAATCCCCCTTGTTGTTGTTGTTATAAAACCCCCTATAGAAAAAAACTCTGATTGATGCCATTCATCAGGACCAGTAGCCGAGCACTGTGGGTTTTATTTCTTAGAAATTTCCTTTTGGGCTCTGCTTCTTTCCTTGTGCCTTATTTTCTTTTAATTGGTAACTTTCTTTTACTCATCTTTCTAGTATGTTTACCTCTTCCTGTGCTGACTACATAATATAAATAGAAAACATTATAATGCTATATAATTATAGTCATTATAAACATGTATTATAATGTATATTATCTATGATATAACCCTGTAGATACAAACATATCATACATATAATATTACAGGACACTGGCCAACCTGGCTGGTGCTTCTGACTATATCCCTCTCTCCTTGGTAGCTATGATTACACACAAAGGCTTTGACAACTTCAAGATTTCTAATAAAAGCTTATCAGTGTTCTAGTTTTCTCTTCCTTAGTTCTTTGCCTGCAGGCAGTCCTTCTTAGGTATCAGACTATTTAGCAACTGCCCTGACAGGATGAGAACTGATCTAAAGTAGGATGTGTCAAAATGCAGATAAACCAGATCCTTTCCTTTCCTCACCCTCTAGCAGGTTTTGCCTTCAATGATTGTTAAACAAAGAAATCTAGATTATCTTTTTTTTCTCTTTTTATTATTCTCATAGTTCTTCAGTCTCAGTGAAATTTTAAATTCCTGGGTTGAAATTGGATTTAAATAAGTGATAGTTTGTTTCTGAATTGACCATGATTAGCTTTCTCTACGATGGATCCATTTCCTGTGGTGAGGTGGTGTAATAACGATGTGTGTAGAGTTTTCAATATGACTAATTGGAATCTTTCTAGAAAGTTGTAATCATATTAGAATAACCACTAAGTGAAAAGATTGGGCATAGGAGACTTAGATGTTTGTCTGCATCTGCAACTACTTCTCTCTCGTGGACCTTATATAAGGCAACTTACCTCACTACCCCGAAAAACCCAAAGGTAGGAGACTCACAAACTTATGTAAGTGAAAGTGGTAAAAGTATAAAAGGGCTTTACCAATATACAAGGTATTACTGAGTCTGTTCCTGTACAATTATTATTCATTATTATTGCTGTTACCACCACTAAAAATAGAATGTAACTTCAGCCTGTCTGTGCTAGAAGATTGGAACATATCCATCTAACCTCTAGAACAAGAAGTTTTTGTTATGAAAATTCTCATGTGCATCTTTTAATCTTGTCAAATACATTGATCTGTCTCTTTCCTAATAGATTCCTCATTAAGTTTCAACAATGATTGTATTTTTTCTTACTTTTAAGACAAGTTTTGAACTTCTAGACTCCTTACAAGCTGAACAAAATTTAACATTGGAAATAGGAAATACTTTAGATGAGAACCTGAGTTTCCCCACTGGATACTGGTTTGACTTGTGATCCTTAGAAAATTACCATGTCTCTCCAAGCCAAATTTTCTCTAAATCTCATTTCACAATATCCAGCTTACAGAATAGCTGGAAAATTACAGTTTAGAGCATTTTATTTCATAATGCATTATAGACATTGTTTTTTGAATAGTTGCAACTCTGTTCCTCATAGAAAGCTTATGTAGTCAATCCTTTATTATTCAGAGTACCCTTTATATGTGCACGTAGAAAGATAATGGAGAGAGAGAGGAATGGAAATGGCTATTTTTTTTTAATTATTATGTCATGTACTGGGAAGCATGAAGGAGAAAATTATAAAATCAAATAGCTTAAATTATGATTTCAAATAAAAGAATTTTTGATGTTACTGTATTCTAACTTCTAAAAAATTTTACAAATAAAGAATCAAGAGAATAAATGCTAACAGCTTTAGAGGAACTTCTTTAATCACAGAACTATATGCTCTCTGCTGTTTAAGTCTTTGATTGTAGAAATACATCTGATCTACCTTTTAGAATTACTAAGTATAAAAAGGCATATCACTGTTGTTATCATCTTTTGTGTGTTCAGTTGCTCAGTTGTGTCTGACTCTTTGAAACCCCATGGACTGTAGTCTGCCAGGCTCCTCTGCCCAAGGGACTTTACAGGCAAGAATGATGGAGTGGGTTGCCATTTCCTTCTCCAGGGAATATTCCTGACCCAGGGATCAAACCCAGGTGACCTGCATTGCAGGCAGATTCTTTACCATCTGAGCCACCAGGGAAGCCCAGTTATTTTCTTATGCCTTCTATGTATATTTTTGCAGTAAACATTAGTCATTTTGTATCCCTTTTAATTTCCTCTGCACCCCCCCTGCCCCGCCCACCTTCTAACACCTAGTACCATCACCTTGGGGGTTAGGTTTCAACATAAGGACTTGGGGGAGACACGTTGAGTCCGTAAGAGGGAGGAAAACGGGTGCTGTGCGGGTCTTCTAGGGGCCCTTTTAACCCGTTGTTCCTCTGTTCTCAGGAGCTGTACAGACGTGCTGTGCTGCGTGGTCTTCATGCTGTTCGTCATGGCCTACATTCTTTTAGGACTCGCAGGTGAGTATGAACAGGTATAGAAGGTATTCAACTTTCACTACTTACATGACTAAGTCAGTGTCACATTTTTAACATTAATCATTCCAAAATCCGCCTTACTATTGATTATTGTCTTTTCTGGAGGGAGTATACCTCACCAGAACTCATTGGATAGGAGATGCAATGAAAAATAAACACAAAGCAGTCTATTCAAAGACAAGTCTATAAATTACTTAGATAGATAAAACTATACAAAAGAAAGAAACACCCTTATAGTTGCTTTTTAATCATTTTTACTTTTGAAATTTTATTAGGCAGTTAATAAGGTTCACATATTATTTCCTAATTAGAGTTAGGGACTCTTGATGAAAGTGAAAAAGGAGAGTGAGAAAGCTGGTTTAAAACTCAACATTCAGAAAACTAAGATCATGGCATCCAGTCTCGTTACTTCATGGCAAATAGATGGGGAAACAATGAAAACAGTGACAGACTTTGTTTTCTTGGGCTCCAAAATCACGGCAGATGGTGATTTCAGCCATGATATTAAAAGACGCTTGCTCCTTGGAAGAAAAGCTATGACTGACCTAGACTGCACATTAAAAAGCAGAGACATTACTTTGCTGACAAAGGTCCATCTAGTCAATGCTATGGTTTTTCCAGTAATCATGTATGGATATGAGAGTTGGAATATAAAGAAAACTGAACACCAAAGAATTGATGCTTTTGAATTGTGGTGTTGGAGATGACTCTTGAGAGTCCCTTGGACGGCAAGGAGATCAAACCTGAATATTCACTGGAAGGACTGATGCTGAAGCTGAAACTCCTATACTTTGGCCACCTGATGTGAACACTGACTCATTGGAAAAGACCCTGATGCTGGGAAAGATTGAAGGCAGGAAGAGAAGGGATTACAGAAGATGAGATGGTTGGATGGCATCACCAACTCGATGGACATGAGTTTGAGCAAGCTCTGGGAGTTGGTGATGGACATGGAGGCCTGGTGTGCTGCAGTCCATGGGGTCGCAAACAATCAGATATGACTGAGTAACTGAACTGAACAAGGTTCATGTTATCATTTACCAATTAAAATTAGAACCTAGATAAGTCTAAGTAACATATTACCTTTTCTTTTTATAAGCAAATTAAAAAGAAGGAACAGTTATTAAGAACCTAGATAAGTCTAAGTAACATATTACCTTTTCTTTCTATAAGCAAATTAAAAAGAAGGAACAATTATTAAGTATTTCACTAAGTAGTTTCTTGACATATAAGAAGTCCTATTGTCTTTGCCTACCAGAGAAAGATAGCCTGTGGTTCATTGTTAAGTTAAAGGTTTTTCTATGGAAATGAAAATAAAGAGGACAAATAAAGTCTTTGTTTAGGGTTTTTTTTTTTTTTTTGGAAAAAAAAGAAAAAACTTTACCAAAAGGGATCAATCAGTATGGCAGAGTAAGAGGACATGAAGCTCACCTCCCCCAACAAACACATCAAAATATATGTACATGTGGGATGGTTTTCCCTGGAAACTGGCAGAAAGACTCCAAGGCTGTTAAGATACACACATAATTGGGTAGGAAGGGGAAAAAAAGGCAATCAGGTCAGGTCGTGTGCTCCTGGAGCGGACCTCAGAGGACAAGAAAGATCACACAGGTGGACACTCATCCTGTGAAATAAGCAATGAGAACCACAGATTGAGCGCCCCTGTCCTGGGTTTCTATACAGAGGAGACAAGCCCTCTTGGCTGGTTGGAGGACTGCTGGGGTAACAGGACTGCTGTGGGAAGCCTGGACGACAGCTCTGAGGAGCACTCATACGCTAGCTTGTTTCTGAGACAGGGTGGAGAGAGGTATGCGCTAGTGGCTACTGGGTTTCCCATAACCTCCTTGGCATGCACAAAAGCTGAGCAAAGGCTTTGGTCCTTCTCATTCCACATCACAATGTATCATTGGATCTGGGGCAGCAATGAGTGGGTAGAAGACTCAGCTGTGGTTTGCAGAGATGACCTAGTCCCTGCGCATACCCTGGGTGAGAGGGTGGAAGCCACTACTGACCTTACTCAGGCAATACGTCTCAAGTAGCTCTCAGGTCTCGGGCAGCAGCGGCTCCGCCACAGCTAATCCTCAATCATGTGCCAAGTGTCCATGGAGCCCAGTTATGTGGTTTAGTGAAAGGGCGGGAATGGTGGAGGCTGAGGACAGTGATGTGCTCTGAGGGACCAAGGGGGCCTTGCACATCAGGTTGTGTCTGAGCAAAAAAAAGGAAACACTTGTAGGTGCCTTCCCAGGTAGTGTGTCAGAGATATCTGGGACCTCCGTCTGCAGACAGTGTGAGCAGAGAGCCCTCACAAGCCCCACTTACCTCAGCACTTCCCCACTCTAGAGCAAAGGTCCCAATGCAGATAGAGGGAAAAACACACTGAAAGGGAACAGAACCGGCTTGGGCCCAACCCTCAGGGTGTCAGCTCCAACAGCTTGGGCTCAGGCCCCACCCCTGACTGGACATTGATAGCCACTGAGCAGAGAGAAAGTCCTGCCTCACGCTGGGCTCCAGCTCTAACTCCTCCATCTCTAGTTTCACGGCTGCAGTCATGTCCATAGTGATTTTGGAGCCCAAGAAAATAAAATCTATCACTGCTTCCACTTTTTCCCCTCTTATTTACTATGAAGCAATGGCACTGGATCTTAGTTTTTTGAACGTTGAGTTTCAAGCCAGCTTTTTCACTCTCCTCTTTCACCCTCATCAAGGGGCTCTTTAGTTTCTCTTCACTTTCTGCCACTAGAGTGGTATCATCTGCATATGTGAGGTTATAGATATTTCTCCTGGCAATCTTTATTCCAGCTTGTGATTCATCCAGCCCAGCATTTGCATGATGTACTCTGTATATAAGTTAAATAAGCAGCATGACAATATACAGCCTTGTACTCCTTTCCCAATTTTGAACCAGCCCATTGTTACATGTCTAGTTCTAACTGTTGCTTCATGATCCACATACAGGCTTCTTAGGAGACAGGTAAGGTGGTCTGGTATTCCTATCTCTTTAAGAATGTTCCACAGTTTGTTTTGATTCACACAGTCTAAGTCTTTAGTGTAGTCAATGAAGAAGAAATGCATGTTTTTCTGGAATTCCCTCGCTTTCTCTATGACCCAATGAGTGTTAACAATTTGATCTCTGGTTGTTCTGCCTTTTCTAAACTCATCTGAAAGTTGTCTGGAGCATCTGGAAGTTCTTGTTCACGTACTGTTGGAACCTAGCTTGCAGGATTTTGAACATAACTTTACTGGCATGTGAAATGAGCATAAATGTAAGATAGTCTGAGCATTCTTTGGCATTGCCCTTCTTTGAGATTGGGATGAAAACTGACCTTTTCCAGTTTTGTGGCCGCTGCTGAGTTTTCCACATTTACTGACACATTGAGTGCAACACTTTAACAGCATCATCTTATAGGATTTGAAATAGTTCAACTGGAATTCCATCACCCCCACTAGCTTTGTTTGTAGCAATGCTTCCCAAGGCCCACATGACTTCACACTCCAGGGTATCTGGCTCTAGGTGAGTGACAACACCATCATGGTTATCTGGATCACTGAGAACTTTTTTGTATAGTTTGTCTATGTATTCTTGACACCTCTTCTTAATCTCTGCTGCCTCTGTTAGGTCCTTACCATTTCTGCCCTTTATCATGCCCATCCCTGCATGAAATGCATACTTAATATCTCCAATTTTCTTGAAAGATTTCTACCTTTCCCATTTTATTGTTTTCTCCTATTCTTTGCATTGTTCACTTAAGAATGCCTTCATATCTCTCCTTGCTATTTTCTGGAACTCTGCATGTAGTTGGGTATATCTTTCCCTTTCTCCCTTGCTTTTCACTTCTCTTCTTTCCATAGCTATTTGTGAAGCCCCCTCAGACAACCACTTTGCCTTCTTGCATTTCTTTTTATTTGGGATGATTTTGGTCTCCGTCTCCTGTACAATGTTACAAACCTCTGTCCATAGTGCTTCAGGCCCTCTGTCTATTAGATCTAATCCCTTCAATCTATTTGTCACTACCACTATATAATCATAAGGAATTTGATTTAGATCACACCTGAATTCCCTAGTATATTTCCCTACTTTCTTCAATTTAAGCCTGAATTTTGCAATGATGAGCTGATGATCTAATCCACAGGTAGCTCCAGTTCTTGTTTTTACTGACTGTATGGACCTTCTCCATCTTGGGCTGCAAAGAACATAATCAATCTGATTTTGGTATTGACCATTTGGTGATGTACATGTTTAGAGTCGTCTCTTGTGTTGTTGGAAGAGGGTGTTTGCTATGACCAGTGTGTTCTCTTGACAAAACTATGTTAGCCTTTGTTCTACTTCATTTTGTACTCTTAAGTGCAAACTTGCCTGTTACTCCAGGTATCTCTTGACTTTATACCTTTGCATTCTAGTCCCGGACCTATGATGAAAAGGACAGCTTTTTTGCTTTTTTTTTGGTGTTAGTTCTAGAAGGTCTTGTAGATTTATAGAATTGGTCAATCAACTTCAGGTTCTTCAGCATCAGTGGTTGGGACATAGACTTGGATTACTGTGATGTTAAATGGTTTACCTTAGAATGAACTGAGATTATTCTGTCATTTTTGAGATTGCACCCAAGTACTGCATTTTGCACTCTTTTGTAGAGGGTCTCAAACATGATGAATCTAAAACAGACCCACACCAAGACATATCATAATTCAAATAGCAGAAGTCAAAAGTAAGAGAGAATATGAAAGGCAGCAAAAGAAAACAAATGAGTCATATGCGAGGGATTTCTTATAGGCTATCAGCTGATTTCTCCACAGAAACTTTTCAGGCCAGAAGGAAGTGGCATGATATGTACAGAGTGCTGAAGGGAAAATCCTGTAATGTAAAATACTATAACCAGCAAGATATCATTTTTTAAAAAGGAAATGTTAAAGGCTCTTCTCTAAGTGGAAAAGAAGTAAGAATCTTAAAGAGAAAATATCCCCAGGAAAGGTAAATATATAATAAAGACTGATGACCAACCACTTACATAAGCCAATAGGAAGATTAAAAGACAGATAATTCTAAAGCAACTATAACTATTATAAACAGTTAAGAGATAAATTTGGCCTTGGGGTACAAAATGAAGCAGGGCAAAGGCTAATAGATTTTTGCTAGGGGAACACACTGGTCACAGAAAACACCTTCTTCCAACAACACAAGGGAATACTCTACATATGGACATCACCAGATGGTCAACACTGAAATCAGATTGATTATATTCTTTGCAGCCGAATGTGGAGAATCTCTATACAGTCAGCCAAAACAAGACTGGGAGCTGACTGTGGATCAGATCATGAACTCCTTACTGCCAAATTCAGACATAAATTGAAGAAAGTAGGGAAAACCACTAGACCATTCAGGTATGACCTACATCAAATCCCTTACAATTATACAGTGGACGTGAGAAATAGATTCAAGGGATCAGATCTGATAGACAAAATGCCTGAAGAACCATGGACGGAGGTTCGTGATATTGTACAGGGGGTAGAGTGATCAAGACCATCCCCAAGAAAAAGAAATACAGAAAGGCAAAATGGTTGTCTGAGGAGGCCTTACAAATAGCTGAGAAAAAAAAAAGAAGTGAAAGGCAAAGGAGAAAAGGAAAGATATACCCATTTGAATACAGAGTTCAAAAGAATAGGAAGGAGAGATAAGAAAGGCTTCCTCAGTGATCAATGCAAAGAAATAAGGAAAACAATAGAATGGGAAAGACTAGAAATTTCTTAAAGAAAATTAGAGATACCAAGGGAACATTTCATGCAAAGATGGGCACAATAAAGGACAGAAATAGTATGGACCTAACAGAAGCAGAAGACATTAAACAGAAGTAGCAAGAATACACAGAACTATACAAAAAAGATCTTCATGACCCAGATAATCACGATGGTATGATCACTCACCTAGAGCCAGACATCCTGGAATGCGAAGTCAAGTGGCCTTAGGAAGCATCATTATGAACAAAGCTAGTGGAATTCCAGTTGAGCTATTTCAAACCCTAAAAGATGATTTTGTGAAAGTGCTGCACTTAATATGCCAGCAAATTTGGAATACTCAGCAGTGGCCACAAGACTCAAAAAGGTCAGTTTTCATTTCAATCCCAAAGTAAGGCAATGCCAAAGAATGCTCAAACTATCACACAGTTGCACTCATCTCACACACTATCAAAGAAATGCTCAAAATTCTCCAAGCCAGGCTTCAACAGTACATGAACGATAAACTTGCAGATGTTCAGGCTGGATTTAGAAAAGGCAGAGGAACCAGAGATCAAATTGCCAACATCCATCAGATTATTCATAAAGAAAGAGAGTTCCAGAAAAACATCTATTTCTGCTTTGTTGACTATGCCAAAGCCTTGTACTGTGTGGATCACCACAAACTGTGGAAAATTCTTAAAGAAATGGGGATACCAGAACACCTGACCTGCCTCCTAAGAAATCTGTATGCAGGTCAGGAAGCAACAGTTAGAATTGGACATGGAACAACAGACTGGTTCCAAATTGGGAAAAGAGTACATCAATGCTGTATATTGTCACCGTGCTTATTTAACTTATATGCAGAGTACATTATGAGAAATGCTGGGCTGGATGAAGCACAAGCTGGAATCAAGATTGCTGGGAGGGAAAGATCAATAACCTCAAATATGCAGATGACACCACCCTTATGGCAGAAAGTGAAGAAGAACTAAAGAGCCTCTTGATGAAAGTGAAAGAGGAGAGTGAAAAAGTTTGCTTAAAACTCAACATTCAGAAAAAGAAGATCATGGCATCTGGTCCCCTTACTTCATGGCAAATAGATGGGGAAAAATGGAAACAGTGGCAGACTTTATTTGGGGGGCTCCAAAGTCACTGCAGATGGTGACTGCAGCCATGAAATTAAAAGACACTTACTCCTTGTAACAAAAGTTATGAACCAACCTCAGTTCAGTTCAGTTCAGTCTCTCAGTCATGTCTGACTCTTTGCGACCCCATGAATCACAGCACGCCAGGCCTCTCTGTCCATCACCAACTACCGGAGTTCACTCAGACTCACATCCATTGAGTCAGTGATGCCATCCAGCCATCTCATCCTCTGTGCTTCCCTTCTCCCCCTGCCCCCAATCCCTCCCAGCATCAGAGTCTTTTCCAATGAGTCAACTCTTTGGATGAGGTGGCCAAAGTACTGGAGTTTCAGCTTTAGCATCCTAGACAGCATATTAAAAAGCATAGACATTACTTTGCCAACAAAAGTCCATCTAGTCAAAGGTATGGTTTTTCCAGTAGTCATGTATGGATGTCAGAGTTGGACTATAAAGAAAGCTGAGCACCAAAACAGTGATGTTTTTGAACCGTGGTGTTGGAGAAGGCTCTTGAGAGTCCCTTGGACTGCAAGGAGATCCAACCAGTCCATCCTAAATGAAATCAGTTCTGAATATTCATTGGAAGGACTGATGCTGAAGCTGAAATTCCAATTCTTTGGCCACCTGATGCGGAGAGCTGACTCATTTGAAAAGGCCCTTATGCTGGGAAAGATCGAAGGCAGGAGGAGAATGGGACTACAAAGAATGAGATGGCTGGATGGCATCACCGACTCAATGGACATGAGTTTGAGTAAATTCTGGGAGTTGGTGATGGACCTGGAGGTCTGGCATGCTGCGGTGCATGGGGCCTCAAAGAGTCGGACACGACTGAGTGACTGAACTGAAGAGATAAACATGAAGATGTAAAATATGACATCATAAGCACAAAATGTGGGTGGATGAGCGAAAAAAATGTTGATATTTTAGAATGTACTTGATCTTAAACGACTACCAATTTAAAACAAGTTGATATTATTATTGATCAACATATATGAACCCCATAGTAAGCACAAATGAAAAATCTGTAATAGTTCCACAAAAGTTGAAAGGATTGGAACATTCACATACTAATAAAGAAAATCATCAAACCCCAAGAGAAGAAACAAAATGAAATATGAACAGAGAATAACTATAAAACAACTGGAGAACAAGTAATAAAGTGGCTACAAGTACACACCTATCAATAATTACTTTAAATGTCAATTAACTAAATGCTCCAGTCAGAAGACACAGGGTGGCTGATGGATTTTTAAAAAGATCCTTCTATGTGCTGCCTGTAGGAGATTTGTTTTAGAGCTAAAGGCACACAGAGACAGAAAGGCTGGCAAGGTAAAAAGATATTTCATACAAATAGAAATGGCAAGAAAGTGTGGGTAATAATTTTCATACTGGAAAAAATGACTTCAAAACAAGGGCTATTTCAAACAACAAAGAAGGGCATTATATAATAATAAAAGTCTCAATACAGGAAGAAGATATTTGTTAACATATGTGCACCCAACCTAGGAGTGTCTAAATATATAAAGTAAATACTGTCCTGTATAAAAGGAGAAATTGATAATAACAAAATGATAGTAGGAAACTTTAACATCCCACTGATACCAATGGATAATCCAAACAAAAAATAAATCAGGAATCAATGTCTTAAATGACACAGTAGAGCAGCTAGACTTAATTGGTATCTAGAGGGCATTCCATCCAAAACAGCAGAACATTCTTTGCAAGTGCACACAGAATTTTCCCCAGGATGGATCACATCCTAAGCCACAAAACAAGCCTCAACAAATTTAGGAGGATATAAATTATACGAAGCATTTATTTCAACCATAACAGTATAAAATTAGAAATTAATTACATAAAGAAAAATGAGAAAAGAACAGATATGTGGAGATTAAACAACATGCTACTGAAAAGCCAATGGGTCAATGAAAAAAATCAGAGAGGAAATCAGAAACCTTGAGACAAATGAAAATGGAAATACAACCTTCAAAAATCTATAGGGTGCAGTTAAAACAATTCTCTGAAGAAAAGTCTCAAACAGCCTAACCTACTACCTAAAGGAATTAGTAAAAGAAGAATAAACAGAACACAAAGTCAGCAGAAGGAAGGAAATATTAAAGAACAGAGAGGGAATGAATAAAATAGAAATTTGTAAATAAGCTATACTTTGATTTTAAAAAAACTACCAAAGGAACTGGTGTGAATATTTTCTGTAAAAAGATTTCACCACTGCCTATGAATAGTATCCCTTTATTGCCAGAGACTTACATCCTATCCCTTCGATGTTGACTTAGGGAACTTTACTGTATTATTATATTAGGGTAGGAACTGTAAAGTCAGATGATAACTTCTAGTAAAAATAATTAATGCCTAGACTTAATGTGTATAGATTGTATCAGCAGTAAAAATGCAGTGCCTAACTAGAGAACAATGGAAAATATTCTTCTCTGCTCTTCAGTTTTGTCTTCCAATAAAGAGAAATACTTTGAGAACAGTAATTGAAAGTAATTTCCAAAAGATCATCTGAGTAATACTGTGCAAAAGCCACACGTAACGAGAATGTAAAAAAAAAAAAAAATACGTTAGGAAGATAGGGAAAGAGAAGAACCAACGAATATAAACCACAAAACCAAATAAAGCACTGTAAGTTCTTCAGAAGACTCCTTTGGTATTTCTTTTATGCATCTTAATTTCTAAACATTTATGCAGTAGTAGTATAATACATTGGAGAAGGATATGGTAATCCACTCCAGTATTCTTGCTGGAGAATCCCATGGACAGAGCAGCCTGATGGGCTATAGTCCATAGGGTCTGCAAAGAGTCGAACATGACTGAAGCGACTTAGTATGCATGTGTGCAAGCACAATACACAAGTGAATAAAATAAATATTAAAATGAGGTGAGTTTTCTTATTATACAACTAATAGTATTTTAGTATCTCCAAGTTTGGGACACATGTTTGTCACTGTCATTTTTTTGTTTGTTTTTACTTTTTGTCATATAGTTGAAATAAGAGAAAGGATTTGGAGTCAAGCAGATCTAGGGCTTCCTCATATGGTTTGGTGGACATAAACTACTTTCTTAATCTTGATTTTCTCATCTGTAAAATAGGGAAACACTACGTACTTTGGAGGGCTGATATGAGGAGTAAGTGAAATAATATCCAGCTATACCAATAATGCTACATAATAGTAAAAGGCAGTATTTCATTTGCTACCATTGTATAATCTAGTTGTTCTGAATTTTAATAAATTGCTTTTAAATGTAATTTACTATATTGTTGCTATAGCAACCCATAATTTTTGTTATTAAAGTTTGAAAACATGCAGGAACTTCATAAGGATCTCTTACTGTGTCTGAAATCTTTCCATTAGGAGACCTTATGTCATAATTGAGTTTCTCCTCTCTGTCTCAGAGCCACTCTCTTGTAATCCATGGAAAATGCCTTCTGTCCTTATCTAGAGCTAGGAATGCCATTGCCACTCTCTCTCTTGCCAGGACAGTAGAATGTGTACTATCATTTCCTCTTAAACAAGATGAGAAATGTGCCTTTTTGTTTAAGATCTCCAGATTCAGTGTGTAAATGCCTTAACTCACATAGGGAAATTGGGATACAAATGTTCCTCAGTGAAAAATTGTGTTCAATATTGGATTTAGTGTTTCCTCTACATTAATCCTTATGCTACTAATTAAAATGTTGCTGTTCAGTTGCTAAGTTGTGTCCTACTCTTTGAGACCTCATGTATTGCAGCACACCAGGCTTCCTTGTCCTTGTTCACTATCTCCCAGAGTTTTCTCAAACTCATGGCCATTGAGTCAGTGATGCCATCCAACCATCTCATTCTGTCACCCCTTTCTCCTCCAGCCCTCAGTCTTTCCCAGCATCAAGGTCTTTTCCAATGAGTTGGCTCTTAAAAGCCATTCTAGTCTATTTCTAAGACAAATTTAACTCTTCTAATACTGGACTAAAAGGAGAATGAAGGAAAACACTTGGCAGATGTTAATAGAAATGTTAAGCTTTTTTTTTTTTAACATGAAAGAATGTACACCTTCACTTGAAGAAAGCTAAAGCTGTCAGGTTTACTGTTGTGTTGTAAGTAGTTTTGTATCTTGTGTTAGATCAGGACCCTCTTAGGCTTATCTTTCATCCTTGTGTTTTTTATAAGGAATGTTACCGTGAAAGAGACATGTTTCTTACAAATTCTACCAAGGGAAAAGAAAGCAACAAAACTGTTCTTTGCCCTGTATGTAGAATATGGCCAGCTAGGGTAACACTTGGATGCAACAAAGGCACTTGACATTCGACTGATGAAAGGCAGAATCCCTGTTTAAGTGGGTGAAGTGGAGTCTGGGTAGATGGTAATCAAATCTCCTTGAAAGATCAAACTAACATTTATGATAATAGCCCTCTTTTGTCCTCCTTCACTGATGGGTGCTGTTCAATTATTGCACTAACTGGAAAAAGGAGTAGGAATATTTATTATGCAAATTGTTCTTGCTATCCTTGTGCTAACATTATGTATACAATAATAGCACAATTTTAACAGTGAATAATTTTTTATTTCTTTTCAAATGGATTTCCAATTGAAAGAGTTAGTTTTTTCATTGTTGTATTTACATGGGAAGCAATTATAGTTAGGGTTCAAAGCTTGTTTTTGGTTTTCTTTTTTAATCTTCCTCAGGAATAATGAATTATTCCTATTAGTTGAGAAGACAGGAAAGTAAATTAATGTGGACAAGTCTAGGCTCCATCACTATGCTGTAAGAAACTGAGGTAACATGGAAATGACATATATAGGTGTCCTAGTTACTAGGCTGGGCGAGCTCCTACAGTTACATAGTGTTTACTGTCAGCCTGTAGCATTTTCAGATGATTGAAGTCCACTCAACATTTGACTGCGTGAGAGACCTCCAAGGGCCTCAGCTGAGCCTTCACCAAATTCCTAACTCCTAAAATCCTGAGCAAATTAAAATTGTTGTATTAAGCCAGTGGGCTTGGGGGTGCAAAAATAGATAAAACAAAATCTGATACCTGGAAGTGGGATGGTATCTTAACAAAATCTAAAATGTGGGCATTCATTTTGGAGAACAGGTGGTGTTCAGAAGCCTAGTGAATTTTGAGGTTGTTGATGAAAGTTTGATGGAAAATGAGGACATGTAATTGGAAACAGGAGGAAAAGGCCCTTTGCTATGTGGTGGTTAAAGTTTGGCAACACTGTTGCCAATGGTGATATGGAAAAAAGGAAATACACCTAATGAATTCAATAATCTAGCTAAGGAGACCATCCTTAAGAGATGAACCAGTCCTGAAGAGCCTCATCTACCCTTAGACCTGACTTAAGTAATGATATTCAGACCTTGTGTCTGAGCCTGATATCGTAACTGGATGAGGTTTCTGTGGATCCTGGGAGAGTAGAAGTGTATTTGATTGTGGAGGGAATGTAAAAATTTTGCCTAGTCTTAACACGTGGTTGCAAACTCTTTGCCACTCCTTTCATCAAGAGGGGGAGTCTTCGTTCTTGCCCATTGAATTTAGTGAAGTTAGGGATTTCTTCTCTAATAGAGAATGAACCACCCCAAAATACAACAGTAAAGGGCTTTGATGTGCAGGTAATTTATTCAGTTCAGTTCAGTTCAGTTGCTCAGTCTTGTCCGACTCTTTGCGACCCCATGAACTGCAGCACGTCAGGCCTCCCTGTCCATCACCAACTCCCAGAGTTCACTCAAACTCATATCCATCGAGTCGGTAATGCTACCCAGCCATCTCATCCTCTGTCGTCCCCTTTTCCTCCTGCCCTCAATCCCTCCCAGCATCAGAGTCTTTTCCAATGAGTCAACTCTTTGCATGAGGTGGCCAAAGTACTGGAGTTTCAGCTTTAGCATCATTCCTTCCAAAGAACACCCAGGACTGATCTCCTTTAGAATGGACTGGTTGGATCTCCTTTCAGTCCAAGGGACTCTCGAGAGTCTTCTCCAACACCACAGTTCAAAAGCATCAATTCTTTGGTGCTCAGCTTTCTTCACAGTCCAACTCTCACATCCATATATGACCATGGGAAAAACCATAGCCTTGACTAGATGAACCTTTGTTTTGAATATGCTATCTAGGATGATCATAACTTTCCTTCCAAGGAGTAAGCATCTTTTAATTTCATGGCTGTGATCACCATCTGCAGTGATTCCATCTGCAGTGATTTTGGAGCACCCAAAAATAAAGTCTGACACTGTTTCCACTGTTTCCCCATCTATTTGCCATGAAGTGATGGGACTGGATGCCATGATCTTAGTTTTCTGAATGTTGAGTTTAAGCCAACTTTTCCACTCTCCACTTTCACTTTCATCAAGAGGCTTTTTAGTTCCTCTTCACTTTCTGCCATAAGGGTAGTGTCATCTGCATATCTGAGGTTATTGATATTTCTCCTGGCAATCTTGATTCCAGCTTGTGCTTCCTCCAGCCCAGCGTTTCTCAGGATATACTCTGCATAGAAGTTAAATAAGCAGGGTGACAATATACAGCGTGACCTACTCCTTTTCCTATTTGGAACCAGTCTGTTGTTCCATGTCCAGTTCTAACTGTTGATTCCTGACCTGCATATAGGTTTCTCAAGAGGCAGGTCAGGTGGTCTGGTATTCCCATCTGTTTCAGAATTTTCTACAGTTTATTGTGATCCACACAGTCAAAAGCTTTGGCATAGTCAATAAAGCAGAAATAGATGTTTTTCTGGAACTTTCTTGCTTTTTCCATGATCCAGCGGATGTTGGCAATTTGATCTCTGGAATGGGTGAATTTAACTCAGATGACCATTATATCTACTACTGTGGGCAGGAATCCCTTAGAAGAAATGGAGTAGCCATCATGATCAACAAAAGAGTCCAAAAGGCAGGTAATTTATAGATCCATGCAAAAGATTAAAGGAAGCCATCATGGATTGACTGGGAACAATACGAATAAAAGTGCCAAGGATAGAAAGAAGGAGGTTTACATAATACAGTCTTAAATCCTTCATGGAAGAGTTTTCATGTTCAGTTGCTCAGTTGTGTCCAATTGTTTGCAACCCCATGAACTGTAGTACTCCAGGCTCCTCTGTTCATGGGATTTTTCTGGCAAGAGTACTGGAGTGGGTTGCCATTTCCTCCTCCAGGCAATCTCCCTGACCCAGGGATTGAACTCACATCCCCCACGTCTCCTGCACTGGCAGGTGGATTCTACCACTGAGCCATCTGGGAAACCCTCATGGGATGAGGTGGAGAATAAACAAAATAGCTGAATTAATAATCAAATGTGGGCTTCCCTGGTGGCTCAGTGGTAAAGAACCCACCTGCTAATGCAAGAGATGTGAGTTCAATCCCTGGGTGGGAAGATCCTGTGGAGAAGAAAATGGCAATCCTTTCCAGTATTCTTGCCTGGGAAATCCCATGGAGAGAGGAGCCAGTGGGACACAATTTAGTGATTAAACGTGCATGCACAGTCAAACTTGATCCTATCATTTTTAGTATTAAAGTATATGTTCATTGTCTTAGGGTAACAATACAGTCACGTGTCTCCTTTTCCATTCATTTCTTAATGAAATCCAGCATTTTATCTCTACTCTGACCTGGACTACCCTGAAATGCCAAGGAGAGGTCAGTCTTGTTTCCATTTCTTGTTGGAGAGAGAAATCTTATAGTCGACTGGTGTTCTGATGTTTTGGTTGGTGCCATTTGATATAATTTCTTGGTGAATTGCTTATCTGGATCCTTCTACTCACAGTGGTTTCCTATGCTAGGACCCAAGACTTAATATGGACCCAAGACTTTTTACTGATTATGCCCCATTCTCCTGAGAATTCAGTCCCTACTCTTAGACCCTTCTGTCAAGTCTAGGACATCAGCCTAGTCTCTGCCTTCATGGAAAGTCCCCCTTTGGGGTATTTGTATTCCTTTTGGCCTATTAGATATGGTTCAGGGTCATTTTATACTATCCTAAAATGAAATCTCAAGGAGAAAAATTTAATTTTTGTCCCTTCCCTTTCTTAAAGCTAATTAGCCTTTCTTTCCCAAGGGATATGCGGATGGGAGAAACCATATTTTCATAACTGAGAGGTCCCTCAGGTGAACTTTTGACAAAGAAAGATAATTCCAAGGTGACATTTTGCCTCTTTCTATGCAGAGAAGCAGTGGGCAGTCTCTCTTACTAATAAAGACATAAGCAAATATAATTATAAAGATTATGCTACAGAGTCATCCCTTTATAGTTTGTGGATTGCTGGTATGATCCTCATATTCATTGTAAGTGAACACTGGTGATGAAAACTGAATATGACAGGAAGTCACACTGTACCTTTCCTCTACTTTGGAACTAAAATGAGCCTGCCTGTCAGATCACAGCTTGGAAACATTGTTTTAGCAAAATTACTTTTTTATCTGAAAAAGGTAAGAAAATTAAATAATTCCAGTTCCATTGTCTTTAAAATTGTTCTAGTAAACACTTCTTAATGAAGAATTTATTGTATTTGTAAATAACCAGAACCAGTATTAAATGTCCTTTTGCACCCTTGATAAATATACAGATGTTTACAGATAAAACTAGTATACATTACTTTGGAAGTCTTCATTTTAAAAGGAACGCACTTATTTTTGACTGTTACTCGAACAGATTTTTTTGATGTTGTGTGAGATTTTTCCTGCTTGTGGTATTTTGTTGAGTGCATGGGTCCCAGAAGATCTCAAGTGGAATATTGTTAGCATGAGAGAGACTGATTTATGCTCAAGGACATGACCCTAGACTCACTACTGGGTGCAAGAGGCCACCTATGAAATGAGAAGCAACATTTTTCTTACCCAGGCAGCTGGAGGCAGGGCTGCTTCCAAAAGTGTTTCTCCAGCAGCAGGTGTCACCAACACAGATCTTCAGATTCGGTATCATGTGTCCTATTACCTGCTTCATCGCATTTGTAAATTGCTTGTGTTAAAAAGCCATAAGCACAATTTGGCAGGCCTGTTCCTCGCATATTAAAACAGTTAAAATGTACCTTTCAGGGATACAAAGTAATGATTAGGAAGCCAAAATTCCCAGCCAGCAAGTGTTGAGGGAATGCCTTAGCTGCCCCAAACAGATTTGCAGTTAATTTTTAAGTGTCAGTGCAAGCAGTTGGTCTAATCACATTTTCTCCTTGACAGAGGGCTTTGCAACGGCTGCAACTTCTGACTCAGCCCTAGAGTACAGCATAACATGCTTGGCAAATGTTTGGAAATAAGAGAAAATATTAGATAATAATACTTGCTCCGGAAACTTTAGTAAGATACCTTGCCTTGACCATGAGTGAAAGGATAATTTGCCTGAATAAAGTTTTCACCCATCTCTTACCAGTCTTTGCTACTCTGCTATGAATTACCCAAATAGGAGTACTTCACAAATAATTCCCCTTCTTCTCTTTCTCTCTCTACCTGCTCCCAACACAGAGAAAGATGCATACATCAGCTACACTTAAAGGGTTTTTTTTTAATTTCTGAATGTTATATGGCAGCCTGGATGGGAGAGAAGTCTGGTGGAAACTGGATACATTTGTGTGTATATGTATATGTGTATCTACACACACACACACACACACACATATATATATGGCTGAGTCCCTTTGCTATCCACCTGAAACTATCACAATGTTGTTAATCAGCTATACTCCAATGTAACATTAAAAGTTTTTTTTTAAAAATGATGAGAAAATTAAGGGGGAGAGATAGTTTGTCCAGATTTTTATTGATTGCTATGTGACTTTGTCATTTGATCTTATTCACCACTATAATCCAGGCAGCTTAACTATACTGAATTTTATTTAACAAAGAAGATGAGTGAGGATTCTTTAAGTAATAAAAGTTACTGAGGGAGAGGCCAGACCAGAACCCCATGATAATCTCCTAAATGCTTTCTCTCACTCCTTCCCCTCCCTCATCTAATTCCACAGAGTTGGGCTTAAAACAGAGAGTGTAAGAGAATGGCACTAGACGAATGAAGTGAAAAGCAGGAATTATTTTGCAGCAATAATTATGAAAAATCTGAGAGCTGCAGTCTTGCTCCGTGAGACCGAGCATATATTCACTTTGCTGCAGTGTCACTGTTAACATTCACTGATCATTTGCAAAATTAGCCTCTATTATGTACCCACTAGAGAGAGGAGCATATTCTTTATGAAAATCCACACCTATTAGTACAGATTTGGTGTTTTTCTTTCAATCAATGTGTGTACTATAGAGTAAATAAAATTATGTCAGACAGTATCTCATTCTTTGGGCTTTTTTTTTTTTGTCCAGGAAGACCTCAAAGGATTTCATAGATCTCTCCAAAAAGTGTATTTACTAGTAGACATTAATAATGAAGATTACACGTAGCATTTTCAGATAAAATAAATCGCATCAGTTTTTAGGAGCAGTGAAAAACTCTTCCTTGACATAAAGCAGTGGTTTCCAGCTACAGAACCATAATTAAGCTAGTAAACACCAAGATGAGCGGTACTGAAAGTGCGGTGACTGTTCGTTTTTCAAGCAAAATAGGAAGAGAAGGACCCACTTGAACAGAGCCTCTCCTGTGGATTGCATGTCTGGCACTGACAATCCTGTTATGCTAAAACAATCTCCCTGTAGTTCATTATATAAAATAACGTAAGATACTGCCTCTCCATCCCTATCTGGGACCATGTTCCAGCCCATGTGTGCACTACACTGGTCTTCTTTCCATTCCCAGGACCCATCTTGCCCCTCCCCTCACAGGGCCTTTGTCCCTGTGTCCATCTCCTGGAAGTCTCTTTGTACTCTTGTTCACTTTTCAGATCCCTGGTTCTTTATTACCTCACAGGCACATCATCCCTGACTTCCCTCATTCGGTCATCTGCCCCTATGAATCGCTCTCTTTGTACTGTGTATTGCTCCTTTCTAGTGCTTGTCAGAATTGAAATTTCATGTTTGTGTGAGTAATGCAGTGAGATCTGTTTCCCCCAGTCAACTGCAGGACCTGAGACAGCAGGGACATTTATATACTCAGCATCTAGCATACTGCTGCCACATAGTAGATACCCAGAAAACATTTGTAGAGTGAATAAAGAAAAGAATGAACAAATGTTTCTGTTTTCATTGTTTCCAACCACTTTAGTGTAGATCAAAACCTTGTAAATAGTAGTACACTAACATCTATTTAACTAGAAAGAGAAGCATATTAATTTATTAATAGCAAGCATAGAGTCAGACCTGCTAATACAGAAAAACGACAAAGAGGGGCTTCCTTGGTGGCTCGGTGGTAAAGAATCCTCCTGCCGACTCAGGACACGGGGGTTTGCTCCCTGATCCTGGAGGATCCCACGTACCATGGAGCAGCTAAGCCCATGTGCCACCACTACTGAAGCCTGGGTGCCCTAGAGCCCGGGCACCACAACAGTGAGAAGCCTGCACACTGCATCTAGAGAGTGGCCCTCACTCTGTAACTCTAGAGAAAGCCCCCAAGCAGCAATGAATACCCAGAGTAGCCAAAAATAAATAAACTTTTTTTTTTAAAAGAAACGGCTGTTTTAAAAAGTCTAATTTTATCTCTTGGTTATTTGGTGGTTTTTCTATTTTCCTTCAATTCTATATATTATTATTAGTTACAGATATGCTTTAAGTAGATGCTTTTGCCCATCTTTTACTTCTGTCTTTCTCTCATGCCTTCCATTTTAGAGACTCTGAAATGTAGAATATGTGTCTTTCTGTCTTTACTCCCTATGTGGCAGTAAATTCTGACAAAAAGTCTGAAAACATTATATCTCTGGTAGTTTTTTGTTTGTTTTTAATGGAGTCCTGACTGTCTTGCTGAATATATCTAAAGTTTCCCCCGTGAGTAGGCTGGTCATTTGTTCAAAATATGGACAGGGCGTTTTTGCTTTACCCTTTGGATTTCTTCTCTATCCGCCTCTTCACCCTGCTATGTTCCCTGAGAAGCTGGCATTTATGATGGCATCAACAGGCTCTCTTGTCCACTGGCTCCCTACTTTGTTTGCCCTGGGCAGGGGGCAGGTATCAACAGTGGATTGGACGGACTTCTCTGCTGGTCCAGAGGCTAAGATTCTTCACTTCCAGTGCGGGGGATGCAGGTTTGATCCCTGATTAGGGAGCTAAGATCCCACATACAACACAGCTGAGCCAAAAAATTAACATCAAACAAACAAACAAAACACCAGTAGATTGGAGTATAAGAGAAATGGCTTAATGGAACTTATTCCTCTGATTTTCTTGCTGGTGGGTCACCACAGGTGAGCTTCACCTCTCTACATAAGGCCCAAGTCCAGTTAGTCAACTGTTTTCCATTTGGCTTCTCTCTCTGAGTTTGGGGAACTCCCTCCTTTGCCCTTTCAGGTCTAGAGGTAACAATGATTCTATTGTAACTAGCCTCTGGGTTCTGAACCAGCTCTTCTTTTCCTTAACTCTGCTCATACCTTTGTAAATATTTCTTTATTGAACTCGCTGCAATTATCTCATGTGAGTATAACATCTATTTGTTGCTAGGATTCTTTTGTATTCTAGAAAACAGCAGCCCAGCCTTGAAAGATACTGCTTCCTAGGTGGTGTATTAACTGGGTATTCCATGGGGCATTTTGTTCCAAGAGGCTATTCTGGTTGATTGAGTTAAGTGTTGGTCATCCACTCCTGACAAATTTGTCACATAAGCATCACTCTGATCCAAGTCGGTGTAAATAAAAGTCTGTGTTATCCAAAATCCACATACAGTCTTCATTCCTGTTGTCATGATTCAGTTCAGTTCAGTCACTTAGTCATGTCCAACTCTTTGCAACCCCATGAACTGCAGCACGCCAGGCCTCCCTGTCCATCACCAACTCCCAGAGTTCACCCAAACTTATGTGCGTCAAGTCGGTGATGCCATCCAGCCATCTCATCCCCTGTCGTCCCCTTCTCCTCCTGCCCCCAGTCCCTCATCGGGGTCCTTTCTAATGAGTCAGCTCTTCGCATCAGGTGGCTAAAATATTGGAGTTTCAGCCTCAGCATTAGTCCTTCCAATGAATACCCAGGACTGGTCTCATTTAGGATGGACTGGTTGGACCTCCTTGCAGTCCAAGGGACTCTCAAGAGTCTTCTCCAAAACCACAGTTCAAAAGCATCAATTCTTCAGCACTCAGCTTTCTTCACAGTCCAACTCTCACATCCATACATGACCACTGGAAAAATCATAGCCTTGACTAGATGGACCTTTGTTGGCAAAGTAATATCTCTGCTTTTCAATATACTATCTAGGTTGGTCATAACTTTCCTTCCAAGGAGTAAGCGTCTTTTAATTTCATGGCTGCAGTCACCATCTGCAGTGATTTTGGAGCCCAAAAAAATAAAGTCTGACACTGTTTCCACTGTTTCCCCACCTATTTGCCATGAAGTGATGGGACCAGATGCCATGATCTTCGTTTTCTGAAAGTTGACCTTTAAGCCAATATTTTCACTCTCCTCTTTCACTTTCATCAAAAGGCTTTTTAGTTCCTCTTCACTTTCAAGTACTTTTCCATCTGGTTATTGAAAACTATCTCTTTGGAGGGGTCTAAGCAGCCACATGAAACCTAAGTATCTTCATATTCTGAGTGCATTTGGAGGTCAGTACTTCTAATATTTTTTAAGCTTTCTTGCCATTGGTTGCCCAATATTTTTTCTTTTCCAGTTTGTGATAATGTGGTCTAACCACTGGCCTCTGTCTACGAATAGATAAGTGATTCAGTTCATGTCTTCTTTCTGTCAAAGGAGATAATCAGAAAAATGCCCCCTGATCAGTGCCAACAGATCCTCCATAACCACCTATAAATATGATTTGATTTTTTTCTTTAGTTAAATAATCATAGGGACCTTTCCATGAGCCATGGGTATGTGTTGAAGCTATGCCTCAGGAGTCAGCACACTGTTATACTGAGCAATTTTCTTATGTAACTTCCTTGTGCCTTCATGACCTTCTCCAGCATTATATGGATATAGCGCTTCTACTTAATAATGGAGTACAATATTAGGCACAGCCAACTTTAGGCTTGATGGATCAGATAGCATTCAGTTGCCTGATGGGTTTCTCATGTCATTAGGTGATTATTCAAGGTTCAGAAGCTACCTCTCAAAAGAAGAGCAGTTATTTGCTAAAAGGATATGAATTTTCTCCAAAGTCATGGGAACCTCTGTGATCCTCTAATAGGCATTTGCCACAGTTGACATATAACATCCTGCTCTCTGACGGATATTTTAAGTACCAGTGAGTCCACTCTGCCATACAGACCTAGTGGCAGACCTGCTAGTACAGTAACCTGGATTATACGAAAAGCACTTGATTTCTTGGGGCAGCCATTAATGCTGTGTCTCTTTTTTTAATAACAGACAGGGCAAGGTACAGCAGCTTGTCTTTTACTTTGGAGGAGATATCACTACCTGACCCTCAGATCTTCACTGAAGGACTCCTGTATTTTCATGAGATTTATCTCCCTTCCATGAGCACACTTATGTCTTTGTAAGACATCTGGATTGCATGCCATCCAGTACTCTCCAGATCTTATGAGCATGATGACATCAGTGTAAGGGATTTGTGTGCTATCCTGTGAAGAAAGATATTATTCAAACCCTGAGGACTAAACTGTGACAAAGAGCTAGGGGGTCATGTAACTTTGAGGGGAGACAGTGAGGATGCAGCCCTATCCATACCAGGTGAAAGCAAATGCTCCTGGTGTTTTATACTTACTGGGAAAGCTTTTGTTATTAGTAGATCAGTTCCTGCGTCCAAGCTGACAGAAGCTGCTTTGATTTATTCTAGTACAGAGACTATAACTTTAACAGTAGCTAAAATTAAGGCCATGATTTGGTTAAGCTTAAGCAAATCCATTATCATTCTTCAGAAACCATCTTCCCTCTTCACTGGCCAAACAGGGTGATACATAGTTTCCTTAGGGAGAATGTGCTAATTATTAATTAGTGTTATACTAAGTATAAATGTGTTCATGCCTATATTTTCAGAGTCTTTATGTGCCTATCTCATAGTAAGGCCAAATGAATGAATGAATGATAGTTAATAGAAATTTGATGACTGACAATTCAGTATAGATGAATGAATGGGAGTTTGCTGTATTTTAGACTGTTACTTTAAGATAAAGCTTTTCATGTTAACTTTTATAATATTGCTTCTGTTTTATGTTTTGGTTTTCTGGGTGTGAGACACGTGGGGTCCTAGATCACCGGCTAGGGCTCAAACCTGCACCCTCTGCACTGGAAGGTGAAGTCTTAACCCCTGGATCACCAGGCAAACCCCTCTGTTAACTTTTTTAAAAGAAATAAGGTAAATAGGTATCAGATATTGTATGATTGGTTAGATAGGCCCTAAGGAATATTGTAAATTAAGTTGCAGTCTCCATGTATTAAATCATGTAGTGAAGCAACAAAAAATAATTAAATCCTAGCTGTTGTAGCTATGAGTTTAAAACGTGACAAAACAAATCAAATAGAAAATAAAATTTAAGTATTGTGAATATTTATGTGGAAGGAGAGAAAGATTTAACTGCTTCCTTTAAGTATATAAAAGATTTTAAAAGCTATATGGGAGTTAATTATCTATTGCTGCATAGGAAATTACTCCTAAACTTGGCAAGGTAACATAAACATTCTTTAAATTAAAAAAAATTTTTTAAATTTTATTTATTTTAGGCTGTGCTGGATCTTTGTTGCTGCATGAGCTTTCTCTACTTACAGCAGGTGGGGGCGACTTCCAAGTAGTGGTGTGCAGGCTTCTCACTGGGGTGGCTTCTCCTGTTGCGGAGCACAGGCTCTGGAGCACAGGCGCAGTGGTTGGGTGCATGGGGCTTAGTTGCCCTGTGGCGTGTGGAATCTTCCCAGACCAGGGATTCACACCCATGCTCCTTGCATTAGCAAGCAGATTGTTAACCACTCAGTCACCAGAAAATCACTCAAATAAACATTTCTTATCTCACAGTTTCTGTGTTCAGAAATCAGGAATAGCTTAAAGTTGGGTAGCTCTAGCTCTGAGTTCCTCATGAATTAGCAGTCAAGATGTAAGCCAAAGTCACAATCAGCTGAAGGCTTGACTGTGGTCAGGGATTAGCCCTCTAGATGGTTCTCTTGCATGGATGTTAGCAGGAAGCTTCAGTTCTCACTGACTGCTGACAATAATGTGGGCTTTATCTGTAGGACTGTCTGAGTGTCCTCATGTCATGTCATATGGCTTCCCATAGAGCTACTGATCTAAAGGGAGAGAGGGAGAGCAAAGAGAAAGCTGCATTGCCTTTTATGACCTATTCTTGGAAGTCATCAAACGTTATTCTGTCACATTCTATTCACTAGAAACAGTCACTAAGTCTAGTCCACACTCAAGGGATAGGACATTAAGCACCACTATCTGAAAAAAAAAGTCAAATAATTTATAGACATATTTGAAAGCCGCTGTACATGGTGATCTGCAGCCATGAAATTAAAAGATGCTTGCTCCTTGGAAGAAAAGCTATGACCAACTGCAACATCATAATAAAAAGCAGAGACATTACTTTTCTGACAAAGGTCTGTCTAGTCAAAGCTATGGTTTTTCCAGTAGTCATGTATGGATGTGATAGTTGGACTATAAAGAAAGGTGAGTGGTGAAGAATTTATGCTTTTGAACTGTGGTGTTGGAGAAGACTCATGAGAATCCCTTGGACTGCAAGGACATCAAACTAGTCAATCCTAAAGGAAATCAACCTTGCATATTCATTGGAAGGACTGATGCTGAATCTGAAACTCCAATTCTTTGGCCACCTGATGCAAAGAACTGACTCATTTGAAAAGACCCTGATGCTAGAAAAGATAGAAGGCAGGAGGAGAAGGGAACAACAGAGGATGAGATGGTTGGATGGCATCACAGACTCGATGCACATGAGTTTGGGCAAACTTTGGGAGTTGGTGATGGACAGGAAAGCCTGGTGTGCTGCAGTCCATGGGGTCACAAAGAGTTGGATATGACTGGGAAACTAAACTGAACTGAACTGATACATGGTGATCAGCTGAATAAAAGTAAACGAATGGGGTATATGTATACATATAGCTGATTGACTTTGCTGTACAGCAGAAAATTAACACAACATTGTAAAACAACTGCTGCTGCTGCTAAGTCACTTCAGTCGTGTCCAACTGTGTGCGACCCCATAGACAGCAGCCCACCAGGCTCCCCTGTTCCTGGGATTCTCCAGGCAAGAACACTGGAGTGGGTTGCCATTTCCTTCTCCAATGAATGAAAGGGAAAAGTGAACGTGAAGTCGCTCACTCGTGTCCAGCTCTTTGCAACCCCATGGACTGTAGCCTCCCAGGCTCCTCCGTCCATGGGATTTTCCAGGCAAGAGTATTGGAGTGCCGTTGCCATTTCTTTCTCCGTGTAAAACAACTATTCGCCTATAAAATTTAATTTAAAAGAGAAAATGAGATTATTCAGGTCTTCTGCCTATTTCTTAATCAAGTTGTTGGCTTTTTTGATGTTAAGTTGTAGGAGCTGTTTATAGAATTTGTATATTAACCCCTTCTTGGCCATATCATTTGCAAATATTTTCTCCAATTCAATAGGTTATGTTTTGATTTTGTTCATGGTTTCCTTTGTTGTTCTAAAAAGCTTTTAAGTTTAATTAGGTCCCATTTATTTATTTTATTTTTTTGCTTTAGGAGACAGATCCAAAAGTCTTAGTACATTTTTTGTCAAAGACTATTCAGCCTGTTTTCTTCTAGCAGTTTTATGGTTTCCAATCTTACACTGGAATCCAGTGTACATTCCAATCTTACATAGCAGGGAGGGAACATAGCTCCACCAATCGACAGAAAATTGGATTAAAGTTTTACTGAGCATGGCCCATTCATTATGAGAAACGCTGGGCTGGAAGAAGCACAAGCTGGAATCAAGATTGCTGGGAGAGATATCAATCACCTCAGATATGCAGATGATACCACTCTTATGGCAGAAAGTGAAGAGGAACTCAAAAGCCTCTTGAT
>SJYQ01004287.1:0-24288 GCA_006410935.1 Redunca redunca
TTTGGTAGGGAAAGTCTCTCCGGGGCTGCAATTGTCCCTTTCCAGCCCTTACAGCTCTGGCTGCCTGTCCCTGGTGGGGGATGGTCTGCAGCCAGCTACTTCCGTTCTGTCCTTTGTTCTGCGCGCAGTCCTGGCATGTCTTATGTTTGAGCTTTTCACATGGTTAGCTATCCCCCAGTCTGGTTTACTAGCCAAAGTTAGTTCGTTCTGGTTACTTGCTGGGCGTTCCTGCCTGATTCTTACAAAGCCGTGCAGCCTGCGCCTCTCGCGCGTCCCTGCCCTGCCCCCACTTGCTAGTGGCAGATGCAGGTTTCTGTGCTGCTTTTCTGCTGGGGAAGTTACTGTTGGGCTTGTAATCTGTCAGTTTTAATTATTAATTTATGTATCCTTCCTGTTACGATGCCCTCTGTGCTTCCAGGGCTCGCCACAGACTCGGTAGGGAGAGTGTTTCCTGGTGTTTGGAAACCTCTCTTCTTAAAGTTCTTTTCCCGGGTCGGGCTTCCCTACCCGGGACGGAGCTCCCTCCCCACCTCCTTTGTCTCTTTTTTCATCTTTTATATTTTTTCCCTACCTGTTTTTGAAGGCAATGATCTGCTTTTCTGGGTGCTTGATGTCCTCTGCCAGCATTCAGAAGTTGTTTTGTGGAGTTTGTTCAGTGTTAAAATGCTCTTTTGAGGAATTTGTGAGGGAGAAAGTAATCTCCTCGTCCTATTCCTCCGCCATCTTCCCTTGGACACCAGAATCGATGCTTTTGAACTGTGGCATTGGAGAAGACTCTTGAGAGTCCCTTGGACTGCAAGGAGATCCAACCAGTCCATTCTGAAGGAGATGAGCCCTGGGATTTCTTTGGAAGCAATGATGCTAAAGCTGAAACTCCAGTACTTTGGCCACCTCATGCGAAGAGTTGACTCATTGGAAAAGACTCTGATGCTGGGAAGGATTGGGGCAGGAGAAGGGGACGACAGAGGATGAGATGGCTGGATGGCATCACGGACTCGATGGACGTGAGTCTGAGTGAACTCTGGGAGTTGGTGATGGACAGGGAGGCCTGGCATGCTGCGATTCATGGGGTCGCAAAGAGTTGGACACGACTGAGCGACTGAACTGAACTGAGCGACTGAACTGAACTGAACTGAATAGCATCACATGCAACAATAAAGTAAAAGTAAAATAGAATTTCAGAGTTTTCTTATATCTTAATGTAGTTTTAGTTTCTTTCTGACCCCTCCCCAAAATTTTTTAAGATTTGTTTTAAAAAAATATTAATAATCAATAGTTGACAAATACCCTTATGTATTCTTTTTATTCTAGCCAAACAACTCCACTTTGACTTAGATGTTGTTTATTCCCTTCTGGCAGATGAAGAAACTGAGACTTAGAGGGAAAAACAATTTGCCCCAAATCATACACACATTAGACATAACTGGCATAGTTCAAACCCAGGTACTTCTGACGTGGAAACCCCATTTAACTCTTCAGAACCAAATGCTTTGATTTCACAGTTAAGGAGAATAAAGGTCAGAGAAATTAAAACACTGGCATGAACTAATTGTTTACATCTTATAGGTTTTCTGACTTGTAATACTTCTTCCACTGGACCACACTGAACTTTAACTTAACTGTGCTTAGTCACTCAGTTGCGTCCAACTTTTTACAACCCCATGGATTGTAGCCCGCCAGGTTCCTTTGTCCATGGGAATTTTCCTGGCAAGAATACTGGAGTGGGTTGCCATGACCTCTTCCAGATCTTCCTAACTCAGGGATCGAAATCAGGCTTCCCACATTGCAGGTGGATTCTTTACCATCTTAGCCACCAGGGAGATAAAGCAATTGAAGTAGATTATACTGATATCCATGCAGTGGCAGAACATCACTCTTTATTTTTTCTTGCTTGGCATGTTCCTACTATCTTTTATGCTCCTCATTTCTTCCTTGGATCTTTTATTCTGTTCCTGTGATCACGCCCTTTGGATGGTGCAGGCCTTGGCAGCTTCAGGGGAAATTTGTGCTGCTGGGACCTGAATGAAGTTGCTGCTGGTTTTTTGTTTTGTTTTTAACAAAATCCTGACAGAATAAGCACTTTGCCACCAGGTTAGCCCTCATATTCCTATGTTTCTTGTACCGTGAAATTGTCACTGTCTAAGTATCAGGAACGTCAACCTAATTTAGCCATGCAGATTAGTTTATATCAATATCCTGAAGGTCTGAAAGAATCAGTGAAGCATAGAATTTTTGAGCTGGAAGGGATCCCCAGTGCAGGTCTCAAGGAATTAAAGGAGTGGTTCTGGTGAAGTTGGGCATCATGCCTAAAAGGAATCTGATATATTCAGTGTCTGCTTTCAGTTCCCCTTTGATTTCCTTTTAAATGTGTCGGCACAGGTATATACTTGTGGCCTTTTAATCCATTCCTGTGAAAAAGTAGTAGAGTGAGGTGTGAACGGCCTGGAGAACACATTGGAGCTCTGCTACGTGTGGGTAATGCTAATGTATATTTCCAGATGGAGTGCTTTTGAAAACTCTGTACTACCAAAACTGATCCCTGTGAGGGTGGTCTTTGTACTCAGCAAAATAAAAAAGTGCCTGAAATCCCTGAATTTCAATGGCCAATTCTGGGTCTCCCGCCTTACTCACAATCCTAAATACCACTTCATGCAAGTCCATGTAAAATTCTTTGATTTTGTGAGTTAAAGACCAACCAGCAACTAATGAACAATGTGACTGAAAGATTATACCACAGGACGATGAAACCCAAAGGACTGAGAGAACCTTTATATATATATATATATATATACACATTCATATTTGCTTGCACACCTGTGACTGCATTGTCACAGTTCCATAATGTCAGTATATAATGAAGCAGATATTTGAACAAGATGTTAAAGGGCTAAATCACCCAGGCACACTTATTTTCGAATAACTTCTTATGACCCAAATCCGTTGAGCTTTGCTGGACTCATAAATTGCACTGGCATTTAGAAAGAAGACACTGTGCCCAGAAATGGTGCAATCACATAAGGTAGGTCCAGGATATAAAATATATTCTTATTGCATCGGGTGAGCACAGGCTACAGGGGAGAGAATAATGTACTTTCAAATCTCTTACCACATGATGGGGCAAGACTTGCTTTGAGCCATAGAACTGACCCAAGTCCAGATGTATAACAGACATTAATTTTGCAACATAAATAAGGCTTACTTCCTTTCTTAGGGAACTGGAAGATAGGAAATGAGAAAATAATATACCAAAACCTTTTGTTTATTCCTTAAATATATATAAATCTGTTGTATACCAACTATTTGTTATGCTGTTTTATAGGCACTGGAGGTACTGGAGGAGAAAATTGACAAACATTTTTCTGCTTCCCTGAAATTTACTTTCAAGTAGAAGAAAATCAGAAATAGACATACTAAATAAACCAAATCTGTTGCATGATAGAACAAAACAAGCATGATGGAAAAAACTAGAGCAAAATGAGGGCTTAGGTAGCTGCATACTTAAGTAGGATGATCGGATATTTTTCTGAGAAGATGACATTTAAGCAAAATGTCCATGAAGGAAAAGTGAGCCATGTGGATATCTGGGGAAAAGGAGTGTCAGGAAGAGAGAAAAAGTGTGAAAGCCTGGAGATGAGAGTGTGTCTGGATAGTTCCAGAAACAGTAAGAAGTTAGGTTATCTGGAGGGAAGTGAGAAGAGGATAAGACCTGAAAGCAAATGGTGGGATGTAGTGGGGAGTGGGAGAGACTAGATTTTATAGCTTTGTAAGCTTTGTTTTGACTCTGATTGACATGGGAGCCACTGTAGTGCTTTGAGCAGAGAAGTTGACATGATCACATTTTCAGCTGGACAACTCTGGCTGCTGTGATGAGTGGAGTGTAATGGGGAGCGATAGGCACAGAGAGACTGGTTATTAGCCTAGGCAGTAAAGCCAGGTCAAGCTGAATACAAGAATAATGGAAATTTTTATACTGGCAGAGTAGCCAAAGTCATTGCAATATAGATGTAAATATGTCAAAAAGCAACACTTTACCTGATTTATAGTAGTACAGAGTCAGTAGTAACAGGGACAAGGTGCTTGGAAAGACTAGTTTATTTACTTCTCTGTGATATAGTGTGGTATGAATAGGATTTCACTTATAGTTAGAGATCAGACTGTTTTTAGCCCAGTGTGATTTGAACTGTGCTTCAGGGTGTTCTAATTGTTCCAAGATCCAGTCTGCTTAAATGAATAAAAGTATCAGTTCTAGAAATCCTTTTTTTAAGGGTGGGTGAGAAATCATTTAACCATATACAGGTTCAAACATCCCAGCAAGAAATAGTGTATCAGGGGTAGGGCTCCAGAGACCAGGATTTAGAGGTGGTCCTTTGGTGCATGAGAGGGAGAATGTTGTCTTGTAAGTTTCACTGTGGACCATTCAAGGCAACCAAGCACGAGGTGACAGCTTTGAATGCTTGAAAGGGAGTGAGGCTACCATGAGGGGTTGTGATAAATTAATTAAAAAAACTCCACCTAATTCACACTTCTGTTTTAGGGCTTCCCTGCTCCCTGAGTGCCTTAAAAAGCTTACACACATATGTTCTGATGGGATCTGATTTAGCATCAATATTTGCTGGAATTTTTTATGCCCAGTGATTTTTTTTTTTATGCTTGCAGCTAATCTGCTTGATTTCATTAGGTGCATTCTGTGATGCAATGATGGAAACACTTCAGTGGAAAATTGCTTTAGCTCTTTATTGGAAAAAATCTTTGGTGACAGTAACACTAGTCTAATTATGATGGTTGTGTTAAAGAGAAGGGAAGAAAGATTATAAAGAGAAGATATAAAAAGAAGAGTTTCCATAAGTGAGACTGAAATTTAAAAGAACCAGAGCTGAGCAAGAGTCATGGATTGAGGCATGAGTTGCTGGGGAAACTGTATCCAGTGGAGCAGGGGAACCTGAGACTTATCCTTTTCATTTCCATGCTCCTCTAGTCCATCTACTCACTGTCACTTTGGAATGTCCTCTTATTTGGGTTTTGAGTTAAAATCACTTTTAACCAGTTCTTCTAAAAAAGCTCTTTTAGATAGAGAAGAATATCTGTTTGCCTGACACAAATAAGCAACTAAGAAATAGAAAAATGTAAAGGGAAAAATGCTAGGTAGATAGGGCATTATTGTCTCAGATAGACTTGTAAGAAGCAGAAAAGTCTAGGGCCTTTGCTATTTTAGTCTCCAGTGCTAAAGTTGCTATGTGATGATTCAGGATATGTTCTTATATTTGTTCCCTGTGTCATCAGTAATGAGCTTACTCCTCTTCATTCCACACAACTCCCTATAGTAACTCTGCCTTTTAGGTACCATTTCAGGGGCCAATGGAAGAATTACTATGGTCTCTCCCCTGAAGAATTACTATGGTTTCTCCTACCACTGTCCATAAAATATTCTAATAAGGGTAAATTCGTCCCTGGTGGTGCAGAGGTTAAAGCGTCTGCCTGCAATGTGGGAGACCTGGGCTCGATCCCTGGGTCAGGAAGATCCCCTAGAGAAGGAAATGGCAACCCACTCCAGTATTCTTGCCTGGAGAATCCCATGGATGGAGGAGCTTGGTGGGCTAGAGTCCACGGGTCGCAAAGAGTTGGACACGACTGAGCGACTTCACTTCACTTCTTTTCCATTTAAAAAAAGAATTAACATGGAATACATGTAGAATGAAGAATATTGATGTTCTAAGATGACTGAAATCACTTTCTTGTTGTTTCTTCTGAAAGCTTCACAGAATGTCAGGCTAGCAAGACATGGAGGAACACTGCAGGAAGTATAGGAATGTGAAGCCATTATCTAGTGTGTTTGCTAATTCAAAGTTTAGAAAGTTTTTCAAACGGGGAAACGTGATCTTCCTGGGCTTTCACAGTTTCAGTCCTTTTGAAAATCCTTTGCCCCATATTTTATATCTTTCTTTTCTTTTCCCCTTCTTATTCATTATTGTGACTTTTTCTTAGTCTTAAAAAACCTCTAAACTAGTTTTAATGCAATATAAATGGTGAAATTTTCCTATTACCATCTTCATCACATTGTAAGAACTCCCCTTTGACTCTCAGAAAGCACTCATGAAGCATTTATAACTACTCCCTGACAGCAAACAAAGATAGCAGGAAGAACACCTACCTCTGAAGCTAGATATTGACTGGAACATATCTAAAGTATGAGTGCTAAGAAGAGGAAGGTAAGGGGCCACTTCTAGGGGCATCCAATTAAGCAAGGGTTGAACTTAATGTTCTGGCTAATGATTTCTCAACAAACATTCACTATCTTGGCTTCTTTTTCCCTTTGTTTTGGGTCTGAATTGAACAAATATAATTAACTATCCTATAATAAGATTGAGGAATATGACATGTTATTTTTTTCAAAACAGCCTTAGCAGGATTTTTGATCCTGTGTACTCTCTTGGAACTTTTCCACACCTCCATTATGGGGTGGAGTACATTTCTTTCCCTTCCTTTTGAACCTGGAAGAGTATTTTGATTTCCTCAATGAATACAGTGTTGCATAAATGATACAACTTGGTTGCTAAGGCTATGTCATAAAATGGAATATGGGTTCTCTGTGTGTCTGTCTCTCAGAATGCTTAAACATAGACTCCATCCACTATGTTGTCAGGAAGTCCAAGCTGCATGAGAGGTTATAAGTGTTAGGGTAGTCAACCTCAACAAAGGTCTCAGACAACAGTTGACATCAATTGCTAGATATTTGAGTGAATAAGATTTCTGATGATTTGAGTACCTAGCCATTGAGCTATGCCAACTGCTGTCAAGTGGAACAGAAATGAATTATCTCTGAAAAATTCAGTCCAAATTGCAGATTTATAAGCAAGAGAAATGTTGTTGCTATAAGCCACTAAGTTTTGAGATTGTTTGCTACAAAGCAGATTACTAGAGAAACTACTAGAAAACTAATAATATATATATATTAGTGTTAGGAAAAATTATATATCTGAAAAGAGAAAATTCATTAACAAAGGCAGGTTTTCTTTTGAAGAAGTAATAATGATACAATATAATTATAGCAGACATAGCTGCTTTGTCCTTTTCATTAATTTTTCTAAATAAAACATTTCTGAAAAAACTCAAATTATTGGGTCAGTTCAGTTCAGTCTTTCAGTTGTGTCCAACTCTTTGAGACCCCATGGACTGTGGCATGCCACGCTTCCCTGTCCATCACCAACTCCTGAAGCTTACTCAAACTCATGTCCTTTGAGTCGGTGATGCCATCCAACCATCTCATCCTCTGTCGTCCCCTTCTCCTCCCGCCTTCAATCTTTCCCAGCATCAGGGTTTTTTCAAATGAGTTGGTTCTTCACATCAGGTGGTCAAAGTACTGGAGTATCAGCTTCAACATCAGTTCTTCCAAAGAATATTCAGGACTGATTTCCTTTAGGATGGACTGGTTGGATCTCCTTGCAGCCCAAGGGACTCTCAAGAGTCTTCGCCAACACCACAGTTCAAAAGCATCAATTCTTCAGTGCTCAGCTTTCTTTATAGTACAACTCTCACATCCATACATGACTACTGGAAAAACCATAGCTTTGACTAGACGGACCTTTGTTGGCAAAGTAATGTCTGATTTTTAATATACTGTCTAATTTGGTCATAGCTTTTCTTCCAAGGAGGAAGGATCTTTTAATTTCATGGCTGCAATCACCATCTGCAGGGATTTTGGAGCCTCCCAAAGTAAATTCTCTCGCTGTTTGCATTGTTTCCCCATCTACTTGCCATAAAGTGATGGGACCAGATGCCATGATCTTAGTTTTCTGAATGTTGAGTTTTAAGCCAAATAATTGGACAGAGAAGTAAAGAAAAATGTGAACCACTCTACTATAACTTCTAACAGACTAGGAATACATACAACACCTAGATACTACTCTGCTTTTCCCTAAAGATGCAACAGTTTATTATTTGGGACTCTTCTAATCTAACACTCTCCATTCCAAGGGTAGGCCCCAGGCTTTGTTTGTTTCCTGTCTCCCATCTCCTGCACAGCTGTCAAAAATGAGACTAAAGGTCACCAGAGATTATCAGGTGCCTTCAAAGTAGCCAGCAGCTTTAGAGTTTGCTTAACTCTCTAGATTACTGCTTTCATTTTGGTTTTGGCCTCTGAGGACATCTCTTGTGTTCTTATAAAGTAAAAGCAAACTCTTTTTCTGAATCCACTATTAGTAGTTTCCAGTAGGATGATTAGTTTTCAGGATATGTGAGTGCTCATTTGCCAGAAATAAAAATTTGGCCTCATTTTTAAAATTTAGTTTATATTGATTAATACAGAACCTTATGTTTATTTTCTTTAGGTGTCAGAATATAATTTTCAGTTAACTTGACTGGGATAGGAATTCAGTTAAAAGTCAAACTTCAAGTTTATTTTCTGAATAATTCTCTCAAATAGTTAGGAGGTTTAATTGACAACCTTGACTTTTCTTATTCAGCCTTCTTTAATTAAATGAACTACTAGTCATGAGTTAGCTCTCCTGACTCCACTTTCTTTGAACTTCATTTGATGATTAAGCTTTGTTGAAACCAAAGTGCTTGGTTTCTTTCTTCATACATGTGATTTGAGGTATCATGAAGATACTTTTATGTATAAACTGCACTGTATAAAGTGAATCAGCTACTCTATTCAGAGGGTTTCCCAGGGGACGCTAGTGGTAAAGAATCTGCTTGCCAATGCTGAAGACTTAAGTGTGTTCCACGCCTGGGTTGGGAAGATCCCCTGGAAGAGGGGATGGCAATCCACTCCAGTATTCTTACCTAGAGAATCCCATGGACAAAGGCTGGTGGGCTACAGTCCACAGAGTTGCAGAGAGTCAGACATGACTAAAACGACTTAGCACTTACTCTATTCTGAAGTAATGTCACAGCCTTAAAAACCAGAATTAAGATGAGTAGAAACCAACTATTTCAAATGTTTAATTTTCTAAGCAATTTTGTGATCCTTGCTGAGACCTATAGACCTTTCCATGTATAATACATAGTATTTCCTTGGTGCTACCATTAGAAAATATATATTTACAAGTGAAACCAAAATCACTGCAGCTGATGACTGCAGCCATGAAATTAAAAGACACTTGCTCCTTGGAAGAAAAGTTATGACCAACCTAGACAGCATATTAAGTAGCAGAGACATTACTTAGCTAACAAAGGTCCGTCTAGTCAAGGCTATGGTTTTTCCAGTAGTCATGTATAGATGTGAGAGTTGGACTATAAAGAAAAGTTGAGTGCCGAAGAATTGATGCTTTTGAACTGTGGTGTTGGCGAACACTCTTGAGAGTCCCTTGGATTGCAAGGAGATCAAACCAGTCCATCCTAAAGGAAATCAGTCCTGAATATTCATTGGAACTACTGACGCTGAAGCTGAAACTCCAATACTTTGGCCACCTGATGCAAAGAACTGACTCACTGGAAAAGATCCTGATGCTGGGAAAGATTGAAGGTGGGAGGAGAAGGAGATGATGCAGGATGAGATGGTTGGATGACATCACTGACTTGATGGACATGAGTTTCAGCAAGCTCCGGGAATTGGTGATGGACAGGCAAGCCTGGTGTGCTGCAGTCCATGGGGTTGCAAAGAGTTGGACATGACTGAGAGACTGAACTGAACTGAACAAGTGGAACATTCAGTTGGAAGAGTGTAGAGACAGAAGCACGTTAAGCATGCAGCTGGATTCCAGGCACTTTTAAAAAATTTTAATGCTTACAGGCTACAGGCAATTTTTAAAATGGTAACTTTTGCTTCTGAGGTAGAACAGACATTATCTCAAGCTATCTCATTTGTTTTTGATTCTCTGTATTTGTTAAGGGCATTTTTAACCAATTGACCAATCTGAGGAGATCTAGGAAATAAATGTCTTATTTATTATGGCTTGAAGCTCTCAATGCACAAATCATAAATCAAATGTCAACAGATGCTACATGAAGCAAACATTAAACTCAAAGATTCAGAGCTGTGGATGGTAATTTTGTAGGGAAATTGATATACAGTCAATAAAGGAAAAAAAAAGGTATTGGGAGAAAAGTGAGGCAAATAGCGTTGACTTGAAGGAAAGTCATTCAAAATAGCAGCTGTGTATGAGGCAGTCTGAGTAATATGAAGTGAAATGTATTCACAATATTGATTAGAGATCATTTGATTATTGAGTAACTCAAGTCACCTGTGATAGCTTGGAAATACAGTCAAAGTAGCTTATAAGGTTTTAAAAATCATGATTATGGTGCAGTTTTACTGAAGGCTGAATATCATCCTCGAGACTCATAAGGATCAACTACTCATAAGGATCAACTACAGTTACTGAAAACTAGAAGCATTGCTCTGAGGAATATGGGATAGTTAAGCTAATTGTCCTTTTTTCCTTAAACTGAACCTCATTTAAAAGAAGGTTAAAATCTGGCTTTTGGTATTACAAAGCCTTATCAAAATAGCAGTAAATCAAGAATAATTTAAATGCAAACTTTCAAAGTTTATTAAGTAAATAGAATTAACCAGCACTCAGAACACTGGTTTCAATTTTTCTAACATAATACTGTGTTTAAATTGTATTTGAGGGCAAGATACCTAAAGTACCACATTAATTTGAGCTATTCAAATTAATACTTTGAATAGAAGCATTTACAGGTAGGTAACATTTAATTATCAAAGCAAACAGAGATTGAAATACACATTAACTGTGTAAACATTTCAGGTAAATTAAATCAGTCCCTTATAGAAAGATAAACAGGAATCCCATCTCAGACAAGAGACTTAAAATCAAGCCCTTGAGCAAAGTGTTAAACTCAGTGCTTGAGAACTATGTTCTTGACCAATGAGAGAGGAAGGAGGGAACAAGAGCAGTAAAAAGATCATCCTGTTGTTCTTTAAAAAATTCCCTCCTGGTTTAAATAGATTGAAACATAACAATCTAATTAATTACACTTCTTTTTCAGAGTTTTGGGATTCGCAATTTCTATGTAAACTCTAAATGTCTGTGTCTCCTGGTAGTATAAAACAGGATGGTAATATCAGTCATATCATCAATTCTTCCCTCTTTCTTATTTATATCCATTCATGCGTGCTTCATTTTTTTCATTAAAAAGGCATAATTAATAATGGGTGCTCTTCGAAGTATAAAGGGCCAATGAAGTGAACAGAAAAAACAACAGTGTCTGAAATCATTCACAAAACTTATTGATTCTTTATTCACTACTCCAAAAGCTACCCTGATTAACCATTAATTCATTATATTAATTTATTTTTTTAAGCATAGAAAGATCCAAATTCCTGTCTGTGAGTGAAGAGTTTATGGTCTATAGCTGGACCAAAAAAATGAACACTTTAAAGGACCATTATAAGTGCTACCATATTTGCGAGCACAGAGAATCATATAGGTAATTAGGGAGAATTACTACCTCACATGATAAGTGCCTGGGAAGGCTATCTAGAGGGGAGGATTTATGTCTTGAGATGTGAAGGTAGTTGCAAGTTAGAAGGAGGAAGGTGAATGTATAGAATAGTCTGTATTAAGAAAAAGCAGCGTGTTCAAAATTATAAAGCTGTGTAAGTCTGACTCTAAAGATATGTAATGTGGCTACAAACACAGGTGGGAATGGGGGACCTGGTAAGAAAAGATGAGTGCAGAGAGACATAAATACAGAAGAGTTTCAAGAGCAATGCTGTTGTTGAACACTCAGAAGTACCCAACTCTTTTGAGATCCTGTGGACTGTAGCCCACCAGGCTTCTCTCTTCATGGGATTTCCCACATCAGAATACTGGAATGAGTTGCCATTTTCTTCTTCAGGGGATCTTCTTGACCCAGGGATTGTACTCTTTGTCTCCTGCATTGCCAGGAGATTGTTACCACTGAGCCACCAGAGAAGCCCAATGTTAAGAAGTTTGAATTTTCTCCTGAGAATTATGGAGAACTGATAAAGGCTGTGTAGCAGGAAGAGACAGGGTAAGAGATTTGCTTCCTGCAGAAGCTACCCTGGCTTTGGGGTGGAGCCTCTGCTCCAGCTGGACTGATCTATAGTGGAATTTGTTATTTGAAGGCACATTCTTGCTGCTTTGCTCTTTATTTTTACTGTTCTGTCTACAATACTCTACCTTGCCCCGTTTCTTCCCATCCTAATCACAGCTGTTCCTTGAAGCCCAGTAAAATCCTCACTTCCCATTTCAGCAAACTTCATCAGATATTATTGATTTCCTACAATCTCAGACATGGCTTCTGCTCTAATGGAGGATTCCTTGATTAAGCCAACTGGAGGTTAATCCTTCTTATTTCACACTCCTACAGGAGTTTTTTTATACTGCTTATAGGGCATTTATTTGGAATTCCCTTTGTATCTCTCAGGAAACAGACAACTCACTGAAATAGGACAATTTGCAAAGAGTTGAGTAAAAGGACTATTTACAAAGATGTGAGCAGGGCTCTGATCTATATAGCTGTGTAACAAACCACCCTAAACTTAGTGATATAAAGTAAAAAGCCTTTTAATATACTCATGAATTCCATGTGTCAGGAAATAGAGGAGGGCACAAAGATGATTTTTTTTTTTTTTTCTGCCTTGTGATATCTGTGGCTTCAGCTGACAAGGCTCAAAGCTGGGGGTTAATTTGATGGCCTGGGTTAGATTCATCTGAAGGCATCATCCCACACCTGTTTACTTCCTGGACTGGCACTGTTGAATGGAACATGTATATATGGTCTTTCCACGTGGCTTGGCTGGGCTTCTTCACAACAAACTTGTGATGAGATAGTGTGACTTTTTATATTTTGTCCAGAGCTCTGAGGAAATAAGGCACAAGCAGGACAGCCCTTTCTGACATGGCCTCCAAAGTCAAAAATACTGGTTCTGCTGCATTCTGTTACTTACGAGTAGTTGTCCAAGCCAGCTCAGGTTCAAGCAAAAATGTCCTGGATTTCACTGAGTGATGGGAGGAGTGCCAAAGGATTTGCACATGTCTCAAACTGCAGCAATAGGGCTTACAGAAGCTAACAAGGGATAGTTCAATGCCCTAGGTCCAGCCGCAGCAGTAACTGAATTCCTATTTCTGAAGAAGCAAAAGAATGGAGAATGGAGAGTTATAGGAAAGGACCACATAATGGTACAATGGCCTTCTGTAGAGAGATACAGCTAAATGAGGGCGAGGAGGAAGGATGCAGGGAAATAAACACCTGACCTCACTTTCTTTATCCCCTCTGGTGCCTCTTTATTGGTCAAACCCAACTGGAAGCCTGGGAATTCATTCCAAACAGATGAACCTCTGAAGCTAAGAGCAGAGTAAGATTGATAGAAAGTGGATATGGAGGGACAAACAGAAGATATCCAATACATTCCTTTATTATAGCTAGTTACTTATTCCAAATATGGACCCTCATCATTCTTTATCCATTTGATATTTCTTGAATTCCAGTTGTATAACATCCAACACATAATTATAACTAAAAATGAGTTCTTAAGTGGCTAATAAAAGAGTACTTTTTTTTGCCCCTGGAGAAGGAGATGGCAACCCCCTCCAGTTTTCCTGCCTGGAAAATCCCATGGACAGAGGAACCTAGTAGACTATAGTCCATGGGATCACAAAGAGTCAGACATGACTGAGCAATTTCACTTTCTTTCTTTCTTACTGGAATTTATATGCCAACAAAGGAAGCAGAAAGCCTGTAGGCATATTTCAGTTGGCAAAATATATGACTTCCCCTTCCTTTCATCTTCTATCTTATATATTATGTCCCTGTACCACACCCTACGTTAAATTTAATATCACTAAACTTTAATTTCTGTGATTATGGTTTCAGTGTGTCTGCCCTCTGATGACCTCTCACAACACCTACCGTCTTACTTGTGTTTCTCTTACCTTGAATGTGGTGATTGCAGCCATGAAATTAAAAGATGCTTCCTCCTTGGAAGGAAAATTATGACCAACCTAGATAGCATATTCAAAAGCAGAGACATTACTTTGCCAACAAAGGTCCGTCTAATCAAGGCTATGGTTTTTCCAGTAGTCATGTATGGATGTGAGACTTGGACTGTGAAGAAAGCTGAATACCAAAGAATTGATGCTTTTGAACTGTGGTGTTGGAGAAGACTCTTGAGAGTCCCTTGGACTGCAAGGAGATACAACCAGTCCACTCTAAAGGAGATCAGTCTTGGGTGTTCTTTGGAAGGAATGATGCAAAAGCTGAAGCTCCAATACTCTGGCCACCTCATGTGAAGAGTTGACTCATTGGAAAAGACTCTGATGCTGGGAGGGATTGGGGGCAAGAGGAGAAGGGGACGATAGAGGATGAGATGGCTAGATGGCATCACCGACTCGATGGACGTGAGTCTGAGTGAACTCTGGGAGTTGGTGATGGACAGGGAGGCCTGGCATGCTGTGATTCACGGGGTCGCAAAGAGTTGGACACGACTGAGTGACTGACCTGAACTGAACTGAAACTCTAATTAACTGATGTTCTGCATTCAAATTCAATAGTGATATATATACTTTTATTTTCATATGCCACCATGAAACAAAAACATTTCACAAAATTTTACTGCCTCATGTATATGGACCAGTGGTAGCTTATATACTTTAACAATATTTATACTCTCTCTACTTTAATCAATGCATTGTTTCCAAAGTTGAGTGGAGGGCAATTACTGTCCATTTAAAAAAGAGAAATAAACTTATCTAACTAGGGATATGTTATAATGTAGGTGGAAATTGGATACTATTGATTTCACGTTCATAGAGAATAGTTCAGAGAAGGCAATGGCACCCCACTCTAGTACTCTTGCCTGGAAAAGCCTATGGATGGAGGAGCCTGGTAAGCTGCAGTCCATGGGGTCGCTAGGAGTCGGATACAGCTGAGCGACTTCCTTTCACTTTTCACTTTCATGCACTGGAGAAGGAAATGGCAACCCACTCCAGTGTTCTTGCCTGGAGAATCCCAGGGACAGGGGAGCCTGGTGGGCTGCCGTCTATGGGGTCACACAGACTCAGACACTGAAGTGACTTAGCAGTAGCAGTAGCAGCAGAGAATAGTTATATGGTGACTATTTTTATTATGATGGTGCTTCATCCAAAAGCAATGGCCATACACAGGATTTAACTCTCTTCAGTAAATGGTTTTCTAAATTTTCATGTTATATTTTAAATTAAGCCTATTCAGATTTAATAGACTCATATGAGAACATATCTTTTTACTTTCTGAGTCTCATGTATGGATGTGAGAGTTGGACTGTGAAGAAGGCTGAGCACCGAAGAATTGATGCTTTTGAACTGTGGTGTTGGAGAAGACTCTTGAGAGTCCCTTGGACTGCAAGGAGATCCAACCAGTCCATTCTGAAGGAGATCAGCCCTGGGATTTCTTTGGAAGCAATGATGCTAAAGGTGAAACTCCAGTACTTTGGCCACCTCGTGCGAAGAGTTGACTCATTGGAAAAGACTCTGATGCTGGGAGGGATTGGGAGCAGGAGGAGAGGGGGACGACTGAGGATGAGATGGCTGGATGGCATCACGGACTCGATGGAGGTGAGTCTGAGTGAACTCTAGGAGATGGTGATGAACAGGGAAGCCTGGTGTGCTGCGATTCATGGGGTCGCAAAGAGTCGGACACGACTGAGTGACTGAACTGAACTGAATTGATATATAACTTCCCTCCCTTTGTCAAGGAGACACCATTCTCCTAGACTTAGATTAGTAATGTTAAACTAATTTCTTTTATTGTTCCCCATTCTCTTTTTAAATAGTCATCATGTCCTATCACTTTTTTTCAAAAATACTTATATTTCTTCTGTTTTTCCCTTTTAACTATCATTGTAATTCATACCTATTGTGACTTGAAGAATTTCAAGGAGAATGGGGATCAATCCATGACTCTACATGAAGGAGTATGCAGCCACTGGGAACCCCATGCACATTACAATCTTCCTTTATAAACCAAGGAAGCTGAAGCTCAGATAAATTGAGGGTTTTGCCCAAGGTCATGAGGTTAACAACTGAAAGAGGTAAACTTGGAATCTTGGCCCATGTGCTTCCCACTCTGCTACCGCATCCTGCCTTAAAGAGAGGGACCTCGTGATGCTTGATGTTAGGTGTGCTAGTTTTCCCAACAAATGATTAATTTCTTAAATAAATGATGTTTAATGTTTAAAAATATTATTTAAATGCTTACACAGTAAACATAGTTCTCTGAGTCAGGGTGTGATACAGAGAAATTTGGAGGCAAATTGAATGTTTTTATTATCCAGATCATAAAATTCTTATTTCTATGTAAGATCATGTGATCTCTAGTTAGGAGATCAGCTTGCATTTAACTGATGCAGAGAAGGGGGATATGTTGGAGGTGATAATACGGCCTATCAGAACAAATATCAAATGTTGGCTTACAGAAGAATCTACAAGATGGGGGAAGAGGAGCTAGAATGATTCAGCATAGTACTATTGCTAAATATTTAAAATAATGCTCTATGAATATCATCATTAGCAAAGAAATGCACTATGATTTGAGTCATACTCTGAACTGAGAGTTGTTAAGTTTGCATTTCAATATACTTTATATGTTGGTTTAGAGATTTGGCAGAACAGTATATATGTAAAAAATATTCATCTAGCCTGTCCAGGAATATTTGAAAATGTACCTAAGCATGTTAAAATGTTACTTAGGTCATGGGCCACAACCAAGTTATGCTCATTATTAAAATTTTACTATCATGTTACAATATCTAGTCTTAGACTCCTTTGCTCTCTGCTATACAAGGTAATATAATTTTTCTCCTTAGGAACAGCATACTATCTTTTCTTCATCAGAAACTTAGCCAAACTCTACTTTGATCATTTCTGTTCAATTAATTCCCTCTTCTTCTTAATTAGCATGTTACCATTAAGAATTTTTTTTTGGTACACTCTCTGCTTTGGGAACGTAGACAAATTTCTACTTCAGAAATGGATCAGAATTGCCTCAGGTTATTTCTAGCTTCAAATTTCTCAGACTCCATGACTAGAGCCTCACAGGTCATCTCATCAGGCTTAATAATTAAAGAACACTCAGTCTACAACGCCTTTTTGTGGCTTGTCTAAGGTCAGTAATGTTTTTCTAGGTTATTACTTCCATGAGTCTTTTGCTGTTAATCACTTGTGATTTGCATAATTTCTTTCAAGAAAAATGAACTCATTATTTTATAAAAGTTGAATACCATTTCTGTCTTTTATTTACATTTATCACTTTATATGTGGACTTTGCAACTGTGGGCTTCCCAGGTGGTGCTAGTGGTAAAGAATACACCTGTTGATTCAGGAGACACAAGAGACATGGGTTTGATCCCTGGGCTGCGAAGATCCCCTGGAGGAGAAAGTGGCACCCCACTCCAGTATTTTTTCTGGGAGAGTCTAAGCACATTTGCAACTGTAGAGCATATCTTATGCTTTATACATTAATATATGCCTATCTTCTGTAGGATAGAAAATTCTTTACATTATTCATTCAATTACTCCTTTATTTGTTCTTTATTTTGCAAAGAGTCAAAAAAATCAGTTATTGATCTCCTTGTTAGATATTGTAGTTATTACAAAGACAGCTGGTAACAGTGTCTGCTGTTAATGAATTTATGATCTAGTAGGAATGATAAAGAATGTATAAATCATACTTTGTATTCATTATTTTAGTTCCAAATCTGCCATGTATACACTGAATTATTGGTCAAGCCATAAGACCTTGCTTCAACAGCTTTTCATGTAGACACTGTAGGCATTATTCAAGAAAATATATACAAATTAGTTGTTGTGATAACTCAAAACTTACTATATGCTACTTGTTATATTTTCATGACACATAGAGCAGAATTATAAGTGTTATGAGAGTTACTGAGAAGGTTTTCTGAAAATTCAGTTGAATCATAATACCTCCTGGGGGATTTACATCATTCAATTCTTACTTAGTGGGGTATGGACATGAGTTTGAGTGAACTCCGGGAGCTGGTGATGGACAGGGAGGACTGGCATGCTGCAATTCATGGGGTCACAAAGAGTCAGACACAACTGAGCGACTGAACTGAACTGAACTGACCTGAATCAGAAAATAAATGTTAGTCAAACTTTTATTATGATATACATTTTTATCTTTCAGTCTTCTATGTGTTTGGGTACATTCTGACTGATTGTAAACAAATAAAATAAGGGAAAGAAAGTGAAAGTCTGCAAAGGGGGGAAAAAGAAGGAAAGCAGGCAAAACTGAAAAATAGCATAGTAAAATACCAAAAATAAATTTGAAAAGGAGAATAAAATAAAAGTATTAGTAGAATGCAGAATACTTGGGAGAGAAAGATGATGCTAAAAAAAAAAGTTAAGTGAACAAAATTTAAATATCTTAATGGCTTTATACAATGATTCATGAATCAGGCAGAATCCAATCTAGCAGACAGAAAGGAGCTCTGAGGAGCTGTACAAATTGCAAACGGCTTAATATGCAGAAGGTTTCCCTGGTGGCTCAGATGGGAAAAAATCTGCCTTCAATGCAGGAGACCTGGGTTTGATCTCTGAGTCAGGAAAATCCCCTGGATAAGGGAATGGCTACCCACTCCAGTATTCTTGCCTGGAGAATTCCATAAACAGAGGAACTACATGGTGGGCTATAGTCCATGGGGTCTCAAAGAGTTGGACAAGAAACACCACTAATATGCAGAAGGGATTGGAAACAAGGAGGTTAAATGATGCAAAAAGCAGAATGGTAGTGACAAGTTCACTTTCCTTTAAGGATGGCAGTTTACCAAACAAGCACTGATTAGGTGATTCCTGATTGACTGGTTTAAGATTCCATTTTTGTAAGAGGTGAAAATGTAATTAAGTCTTGTCTTAGTTTGGTAAAGAGTCTTAGCATAAGCAACTCCATTTGGGGTCTACCATCTTGTTAACAATAGAAAAAATATAAGAGTGTTACAGATGAAAAGAGATTGTGTGCCAAGTCACTTCAGTCAAGTCTGATTCTGTGACCATATTGACTGTAGCCTGCCAGGCTCCTCTGTCCACGGAATTCTCCAGGCAAGAATACTGGAGTGGGTTGCCATTCCCTTCTCCAGGGATCTTCACAGCCTAGGGATTAAACCCAGGTCTCCTGCATTGCAGGCAGATTCTTTACCATCTGAACCATTAGGGAAGCTGTTATGCTAGGTTTTTGGACAACAAAGGTGAAAAAATGAGCTCTCTTCTGTCTCAGTCTGTTTGGAGCATATAGTTTTTAACTAGAAATTCTTAATCTACTCATTTGAGATTCTTAGGTTTGTCTATAGTCTGGAACAATTTTTAATGTCATGGGCATTTTGTTTTGGCTAGTGAAAGTATAGACTGCTACTGCTAAGTCGCCTCAGTCGTATCCGACTCTGCACGACCCCAGAGACGGCAGCCCACCAGGCTCTCCCATCCCTGGGATTCTCCAGGCAAGAACACTGGAATGGGTTGCCATTTCCTTCTCCAATGCATGAAAGTGAAAAGTCAAAGTGAAGTCGCTCAGTAGTATCCGACTCCTAGCGACCCCATGGACTGCAGCCTACCAGGCTCCTCCGTCCATGGGATTTTCCAGGCAAGAGTGCTGGATTGGGGTGCCATTGCCTTGACAACTTTAATACCAGGTCCAAGAAAGTCTTATATATACTCTGTCTCTATTTCAATTTTGAACACCTTCAAATTGAGCACTTAAATATTAACTGCAACAATCTGAAGATTTTATTTTGATCTATATATTTGATTTATTGATGGATTTTAGTTTGTAGTAAAATGTCCCTGATTAAATTCACATTGTACAGTTCAGTAGCTACAGTTCTTAGATTAAAAACACATGTGCCTAAAGAAAAAGCATGTTTTATGGAAGTTTGGATACTCTGTTTTCTCATGGTTCAATAAAAACCTCAGCCTATTGAGTTTCAACTCTCAGAGTAAGGCACATTGCTTTGGCTAAGCCTTTTTCAGTTTGGCTATGAACATCCTATTGCTGTGAGAACCTGAAAGCTCAGCATTTCTTTTATTTGCTGATTTTATACCTAATGTGTTTCAAGTGCAACTGTTATTATGAATTTTGTACATAAATATCAGTATATATCTTAAGATTTCCAGAAACAACAATAACAGCAACAACAGCAAACTATAGATTTAAATACCTAAAGTAAGAAATATGTGTATATATTATATATATTCAGTTATATCTACACATTTTAATAGTAGATACATTAGTTTAAAAGTAATAACCTAAAATATTTCCTTGGAGAAGGAAATAGCAACCCACTCCAGTATTTTTGCCTGGGAAATCCCATGGACAGAGGAGGTTGGAGGGCTACAGTCCACGGGGTCACAAAAGAGTCAGACATGACAGTGACTAAACAACAATTTCCTTACATAAATCTAAGGATAGCTTTAGAGTGAAAGCATGAAGTCACGATATACTTTAAATAAGAGAACTATGATTCATATATAGGAAACCAGGGCATGGGCTTTCTATACATCTCTTAATGAAAGCAAATGAAGGTGTGATTTACTATTTAAAATATTTTTCATGTGAGAATTTTTTTAAAAAGAGTCTTAAACACATTTTGTTTTTGTTTTCTTTTGCTATGCAGATGTGAATGAGTGTACCTGTGTCATTAGTTCCTTCTACTAAATGTGTGTTGTGTTATTATAGACTGACCTTGACCCAGTTCTCTCTTTGAATGTCCAGTTCTGTTTATCCAGTTGACTTTTAAACATTTCTTCATGAATGTCCTTGGGGTAGCTTAAGTTCAACATGTCTAATACTAAATCCCTCCACACAAAGACCTTGCTAAGTTAAGTGCTTGATCTTTCTTAATACCCAATGAATGAGAGCCAGGGATACATGAAAGATACTACTCTCCTTGGCTGCTCAAGACAGAAGCTCTACTCTCTTACATCACCCACTCTATCAATTAAGTAGATTAACATTCTTTCCATTTCACCACTACTCTCTGCTTTTGGGCTTTTAACATTCCTTGTTTAAAATTCTGAAATAGCCCCAAATTAGTTGCTTTTGTTCAAAGTGAGTTTCCCTACAATTCATTGTCTATATTTCTACCTTGCCTTCAGAATAAAATGTAAGCTTTTGTATATAACATGCTAGATTATGACATGTCTTTGCTCTGTGCTTGTTTATTTTCATTACACAACGGCTGGACACTTATGAAGCCACTTTCATTCTAAACCTTCTGCTTTCTTCTGCCTCCTTGTTTTTTCCCCTACAACTCTTTTAGCCAGTAATGTCTATCTATGCTTCCACTGACTGACTTCTATAGCATCTTTTCTGGGATATAGTTCCTTATTTTCGCTCTACTTTAGATATCTCTTCCAATCCTGTTAGGTTCCATTCACTTCCATGTCTACTTAATTTATTTGATCACTAGAAGCTGCCATGGCTTAAAACTCACCATTTTGGGATAGAACTCCTCCTTGAAGGGTCTTTTCAGGAGTCAGCATCTTCACCGATTCTCTTTCCCATCTCCTCTTTGATGTTTTATTTGCTCTTTGTATGGTTGCTGTTTTATTTATATGACTGGTCATAATTTTAATAACTAAACCTTTATCATTCCATTCAATCCGTTAAACTACTTTTGTTCTTTTTCCCAGAGAGAATTCTTACAGTAAGTGGTATGCTGAATTAAATGATCCCTGAAGTTCCTTTTGACTGAGATTTTTTTTTGATTTTATTATTCTGTAGTCTTTTACTTCCTATCCACAGTATTCTAATTGAAAAAAAAAATGCTGAGTTGTATGCATAATAAGCTGGAACGCTCTGTTACTGGAGTCTAGGTTCTCTCTGTGAATTATATATTAGTCCTTTTCTTGAGTTCCTAAGCATGCCATCTTCTAGAGGATGCTCTAGATTTGCCACTGAAATTCCTAGGCTTTGCAGCAACTCTACTCATAACTGCTTAGCAGGTAGTCATATTTTAGGGATTAGCCCTGATCTTCAAATATTGCCAGTCTTCAGGTTGCTGTGAGTTTATGTAAAACAATGCTTGAAAATTCTTAACATGGTCATTGAAAAATAGTAAAGCCTCAGTAAATGTCATCTATTTTTTAGCATATTAAATATGCAATAGTCTTGTAAAACTTCAAACTATGATTCTGTAACAGCACATCTCTTTGAAATGGGGCATATGTACATAAGGGAACAATGAGAAAAAAAGTAGGATAAAGTATAAGTCAGTATAAGAAACTGGGGTATGTGAATTAAGCTGATAAACTGACCTTTGAAGTATTTGATCTTCAGTGGTCTCAGAACTCTGTTGCTTATAAGGTAAGATTAAAGGCCTTGAAAGATAACAAAGAATGCTTTAATTGAGTCCCGTACAGATTCTGTTGCCTCATGAATTATTGAGTTAGTTTTCTTAGAAAATGTGACTAAATTATTTCATAATTTTTGACCATATGGGTAAAAGGCAGTGAATGAGTTCTATCAAATGTGAAAATGTTCTCTAGCTATAATTTTGATCATCATGAATCTGTGGTAAGTGAAATATGTTTGTAAGAAAAACATCTAATCCTCGTGACTTCTAGAGCCTACCATTAAAAATATTAGAAGCTTGATTTGTATCTATTATCCTACTGCCAACTCTAGTTTTAATCAGAAAAGTAGAGGCATCCTTAATAAAAATTCTTGTTCAAAAACACAGCACACACCGAGGAAACCAGAATAGAAGGAGACACATGTACCCCAATGTTCATCGCAGCACTGTTTATAAAAGCCAGGACATGGAAACAACCTAGATATCCATCAGCAGATGAATGGATAAGAAAGCTGTGGTACATATACACAATGGAGTACTACTCAGCCATTAAAAAGAATACATTTGAATCAGTTCTAATGAGATGGATGAAACTGGTGCCGATTATACAGAGTGAANTACTAACACATATATATGGGATTTAGAAAGATAGTAATGATGAGCCTGTATGCGAGACAGCAAAAGAGACACAGATGTATAGAGCGGACTTTTGGACTCTGAGGGAGAGGGAGAGGGTGTGAAGATTTGGGAGAATGGCATTGAAACATGTATACTATCATGTAAGAAACGAATCACCAATCTATGTCCGATGCAGGATACAGGATGCTTGGGGCCGGTGCAAGGGGGTGACCCAGAGAGATGTTATGGGAAGGGAGGCGGGTGGGGGGATTCATGTTTGGGAACTCATGTACACCTGTGGTGGATTCATGTCAATGTATGGCAAAACCAATACAGTATTGTAATGTAAAATAAAGTTAAAATAAAAATTAAAAACAAAAGAAATTTGTATTAAAAAAAAACACAACCAAATTAAAGATTTGCCCACTTAAATTATTTTTCTATATTATGTGTCTCTCTTCTCTTTATTGCTTTTCCAGGTTTGACTTAGAAGTCTGGAGATTTTGCCAATTATTCTCCCACTTCTCAAGACTTTATATTGTATTCAATTTTGTAACTGGTCGACTTCTTAGAAACACACTATGCCCTCAGGTTTAGGGATCATACAAAAAGTAACTGTAGATTTTATTTTACCCATAATTCGAAAATGAAGCCTGTATAACTAAAGCCCTCCTATCCTTTTTAATGCTATCTTTCCAATCCTACTTAAGGGAAAAAATCCATATAAAAATTACAGTAGAATGAATTTGACTTCTAGCTGTAATTTAGAGGTCCATGAATCTGTGGTAAATGGCATAGGTTTAGAAGGAAATTTTCTAATCCTTATAACTTCTAAAGTCTTCCATTGAAAATAATTAGGGGCTTCTTCTTGTATCTGTTATTTTACTTCCAAATTCTATTTTTTTTTTTTAAGATTTAGAAACATAGGCTCCTACAATAAAGCTTGATTTTTTAGACTTGTTTTTCAGGTTGCTCTTCACTCACATCACTGTCTAACACCACACAGAAAAAATAAAATGGATTAAAGATCTAAATGTAAGACCAGAAACTATAAAACTCCTAGAGGAGAACATAGGCAAAACACTTTCTGACATAAATCTCAGCAGGATCCTCTATGACCCACCCCCCAGAATTCTGGAAATTAAAGCAAAAATAAACAAATGGGATCTAATTAAAATTAAAAGCTTCTGCACAACAAAGGAAAATATAAGCAAGGTGAAAAGACAGCCTTCGGAATGGGAGAAAATAATAGCAAATGAAGCAACTGACAAACAACTAATCTCAAAAATATACAAGCAACTCCTGCAGCTCAATTCCAGAAAAATAAATGACCCAATCAAAAAATGGGCCAAAGACCTAAATAGACATTTCTCCAAAGAAGACATACGGATGGCTAA
>SJYQ01004287.1:37008-89726 GCA_006410935.1 Redunca redunca
TTTTTTTTTAAATGTTGGAGTATTCCCACATACTTATCATGATTTGTAATTTCCACATTATGGATTATAAAATCTTAACCAAGGGAATAAGAAAAGACAAAATAACACCACAAAAAGTTTCTACATCTTTCTCATTTGGCAATTTCCATAATTAACAAATAAATATTTATGAAAAATAAACATTTTTCTTTCAAATGCATATTAAATAAATTCTGAGTATTATCACTTATGGTAGGAATACAATGATTTTAATTTTCTGTGAAAAATCATAAGAAATGATTGCATTCAATTTTCATATAAAATCCTGAGTTCATCAATAAAGAAATATTTTTTAAAGTATCAGCCCAATTTCTGCGCTCTCCATCTCAGCTGCACAGCATGTTACACATGTTATTCTGCACAGCATGCTATACATGTTATAATTCGAGTATTTTAATGAGCCAAATACACACAAAATGTCTAACATACAAAAGAAAATTTACTCAAAGAGACTAAAGAAGTGGGGAATCCCCTGAAAAATGTCCAAAGAAAACTTTACTGTTTAAAATAAATAATATTTTGGCTTCAAGAGGAAAGCAAAACTCGTTTTTTGCTTCCTCCCTCCATGTCTTCCTGTCAGCCACCCTCAAGCCCCCAGAGATGATCTGTTCTGAGGAACATATGGATGGAGGGACCTTTCTATAGCAGCACTAAGAATAAAGTCCTCTTTGGGCTTTTAATAAACTCATTTTGGGGCTTCTCTGGTGGTTCAAATGGTAAAAGAATCATCCTGCAATGCGAGAGACCTGAGTTTGACCCCTGTGTTGGGAAGACGCCCTGGAGAAGGGCATGGCAACCCACTCCAGTATTCTTGCCTGGAGAATCCCATGGACAGAAGAGGAGCCTGGTGGGCTACAATCCACGGGGTTTCAAGAGTGAGACATGACTTAGTGACTAAGCACAGCACATCTCCATGTCCTCCTATCAGCTACCCTCAAGCTCCCAGAGCTGATCTGTTCTGAGGAATATATGGATGGAAGGATCTTTCTATAGTAGCACTAATAATAAAGTCCTGAAAACATAAATCTTTTCAGGCCTATTATCTTATTCTGACTCTAATATTACCCATAGAATCAGAAGTATAATAAATCAAAGTGCAAGGTGGGAACAAAGTACATGTTTAAATGTGTGTGTATATGTGATAGAGAGCTGGAAATACAGAGGCCTAACAACTATGGGGAAAAAGTACACTATCTGCTGGGCCTACATTCCTGGTACTATACTTGATAAGCATGTGTGCATGCTAAGTCACTTCAGTCATGTCTTACTCACTGCGATCCAACGGACTGGAGCTCACCAGGCTGCTCTGTCCATGAGATTCTCCAATCAAGAATACTGGAGTGGGTTGACATGCCCTCCTCCAGGGAATCTACCTGGCCCAGGGATAGAACCCATGTCTCTTACATGTCCTGCATTGAAAGGTGCATTCATTACCATAATTGTTATATACTTAGTAGGAGGGTATCTCTTTCCTAGTTCATATATATATATATATGTGTGTGTGTGTGTGTGTGTGTGTGTGTGTGTGTGTGTGTGTGTTTGTAGAGAGGAAGAGAGATTATATATTATATATACTAGAGATTTAGTTTGTCAGCTAAAAGTCTCAGTTTACTCATCTGTAAAACAGTTAGTATTAGAAGCTAACTTTTATGATTGCTATACATTTTCAAAAAAGAATAAAAAGATAAAATATCTAAGCTTATCACAGGGTTTAGCATATAGTAGTTGGCTGATAAATGCTATCATTTATAAATTCTCCTGTTCTGCTAGAACCTGAGGTTCTATGTAGCAGCTCATTCATTCATTCATGATCTGGTATTTGCTGTTGGAGCAAAATGTTCTATATATACCTGGGAACAGTTGTGGGAAAAAAAAACTTAATGCTCTTGGATCTTATAATGTGGTTATAAAATAAGCTAAATATATGGCACAAAATACCTACTCAATTTATAATTAAGCATACAAAAGAGAGATGTTATGAGTGTTTATAAAAAGAGGCTTGATCTCAACTGTAAAAACAGCTTCAGTGAAGGCCTAAATAAGACAGTGATTTACATAAAGACAAGAGGAAAATGTTTCCATAGCCAAAGAACTTTGTGTGAAATCCTATGAAAGGAGAAGCATGGCTTTTTGAAAGAATGTATTGATCAAGAAAGTGAAAGTGAAGTTACTCGGTTGTGTTTGACTCTTCGAGACCCCCATGGACTGTAGCCTACCAAACTCCTCCATCCATGGGATTTTCCAGGCAAGAGGACTGGAGTGGGTTGTCATTTCTTTCTCCAGGGGATCTTTCCAACCCAAGGATTGAACCCCGGTCTCCTGCATTGTAGGCAGACACTTTTACCGTCTGAGCCACCATCCCTTCTATCGACTGAATTATGCTTAATCATAAATTGAGTATGCATTGTGTGCCAGACACTTAGTTGTATTTATCAAGGAGACCAGCAAAAGGTGAAGTTCTGTCATGTAAGGCCTCACAAGCTGCATCAGAGATTTAGGGTTTGATCTTGAGAAAAAAGTGTGGTTGCTGCTGCTGCTAAGTCACTTCAGTCATGTCCGACTCTGTGCTACCCCATAGATGGCAGCCCACCAGGCTCCCCTGTCCCTTGGATTCTCCAGATAAGAATACTGGAGTGGGTTGCCATTTCTTTCAACAATGCATGAAAGTGAAAAGTGAAAGTGAAGTCGCTCAGCCGTGGCTGACCCTCAGCGACAGATTTCCAGGCTCCTCCATCCGTGGGATTTTCCAGGCAAGAATATTGGAGTGGGGTACTATTGCCTTCTCAGAAGGGTGGTTAGGAAGGCTTTAATAGTGAAAATGACCAGATTTTCATATTGAATTGGCCCATGGAAAATGGACTGAAGAGGCCAAGATTTTAACTGACAGATTCAATGTGAACCTATTGCATTCATCAGGTGAGCGAATGTAGTGTAGATAAGCAACTGAAGGAAATAGTAGAAATAGAGCAAAGTGGATTATTCAAGAACGGTGGTAGAACTCACTTAGTTAAGTAATGTCAAACTAAATACAGATAGGCAAAGAACTATATGATAAATTTGTCTAGAATGAGATCCAAGTTAGCCACTAAGGGACAACTGGAAGTCCCTGCCATCCCTTTACCTAAAGGAATGGGAGAATCAGAAAGACATTGAAAATTATTATCAGGTGGCTGAGGTTCAGGGTTCAAGGCAAGACCTCTAGTTTCCATGAAGAGATAAAGGTCAATCTGTGAGATGTCAGTGGTAGAGAGACTAAATAAATGGTATGATAGACTGATGAAGGGAAATGGTGGGATGGTTGCTACCTTCTTATTCATGAAAAACCTTTCATTTTTATTTCTTTTTTTAAAACTAACTTATTTATTTCAATTGGAAGCTAATTACTTTACAATATTGTGGTGGTTTTTGCGATACATTGACATGAATCAAAAATCACCACAATAGTGTAAAGTAAGCTTTTAATTTTCTATCGAAATTGATTATATTTTATCATGTTCCAAGTTCTAAAGCACTTCCAAGTACCTTGCATTTTTGAAGACCATGAAGCTCAATTTCATTTTGTAAAATACGATTTTAATCCATTGCAAGATTTTTTTCAAAAGTACACACCATTTTTATTTAAAAGGAGAAAACAACATACTTAGATATGGTCTTCCCAGACTAGAAACAGTTTACTCTTCATTTTCCAAAAGAGAATTTTCCTGCTTTAAAATACTCAGAAATTTTGCGTTTGGAATGTGTCTGGCTTTGCACCAATAAATTAATGATTAGTTTAAAATGTTAATTAAAATGACAATATTTTTTACAAATTTCAGCAAGAGATAGTTATATGTTCCTAGTAGCTGCAGTTTGTCTTAGGCTTAGGATTCAGAGACAATATCTGGGTGTCATTAAATTGGATCCATCAACACTTTTAACATGATAGATAGCTTTGGGAGCTGGTAATGGGCATTTGCACAATCCACCTCTGGGTCACCAGTTTAGATATGGTTCAGTCTAAGAATGAATAAGACTCATTTTTCTCCTAGTGCTATGAAGAATATTCTCCTGGATAAAACTTTATGTAATATGTGGCCAGTTTCTAAGACAAAAGTAGTCTAATTACAGTGCTGTGTCACACTAATTAGCTCTATTTTAAAATAATGTAAGCATCTCTTTGAAAATGATGCAAAGGGAATGATGCATATCTGGTTTTAAATATCAGTTCAGTTTAGTTCAGTCACCCAATCGTGTCTGACTCTTTGTGACCCAATGGACTGCAGCATGCCAGGCTTCCCTGTCCATCACTAACTCCTGAAACTTGCTCAAACTCATGTCCATCAAGTTGGTGATGCCATTCAGCCATGTCATCCTCTATCATTCCCTTCTCCTCTTGCCTTCATTCTTTCCCAGAATTAGGGTATTTTCCAATGAGTCAGCTCTTTGTATCAAGTGGCCAAAGTGTTGGAGCTTCATCTTCAGCATCAGTCCTTCTAATGAACATTCAGGACTGATTTTCTTTAGGATTGACTGGTTTGATGTACTTGCTGTCCAAAGGACTCACAAGAGTCTTCTCCAACACCACAGTTCAAAAGCATTGATTCTTCTGTTTTTGCATATAATAGAACCAAATCTATTAATGTTTACTCTCCAGGAAAACATTGACAGAAAATTAGAAAGAAAAAAAAAAAGAGAGAGAGAGAGAGAGAGAGAGAGTGAGAGAGAGAGAAGGAGAGATATCTCCTTATTTCTTAGTATGTTACTATATCTCTTTCACTGCTGAATACAATACACCAGGCTTGGAAAGGACACTGATTACTCATGTGATCTGAAAAACTGTTGATTTGGGATCATGGTGGAAAGAAAATAGTTGTGTTCTGTGTAGCTACTACAAGTCTTTGATATTTGCCTCACTTTGTTCATCTATAAAATAAGGATAACAATATGACATCAGCCCCTAAGCTTTTTATGAGCACTGAATAAAATATTACTTGCAAAATCTTAGCATTTTTCTTGGGTCAATAAATAAATGATGAAAGATGACAACAATGATGATCATGATGCTTCAGCTGATGTTAATGATGAAGAGGAGGAAGAAGAGGACAATGGAGTGCAGTCAATATATTTGGTCATTTTGTGCTTGTATGGGAAAAAAATGACCAGACTAACTACATGGTTGAAGCATCTTGCAACCACCTACTTCTTAATCTTCTAGAGATCAATCTCGTCTCAGAAAACAGTCTTTGATGTCTATATGCATACACAGGGCGCTCAGTGTGGCAGATACCTTGGAGTTCTAAGGTCAGTGCATTGTAAAGAAAGGGCATTAAATTCTTTGTCAAAAGAGCTAGCAGTGAATTCCAAGTCTGCCACTTCTTTTAAATATGATCTTAGACTAGTTGCAAACATTTGGGGGCTCAATTATTTAATCCTTAAAATAAGGATTTTAATACCTACCTGTTACTGATTGCCTACTATGAATCAGAACAGGTATGCTACATTTTTTAAATATCTTTTGGGACTTCCCTGGTGGCTCAGACGGTAAAGCATCTGCCTACAGTGCGGGAGACCTGAGTTCGATCCCTGGGTGAAGAAAATCCTCTGGAGAAGGAAATGGCAACCCACTCCAGTACTCGCCTGGAAAACCCCATGGACAGAGGAGCGTAGTAAGCTACAGTCAGTGGGGTTGCAAAGAGTCAGAACGACTGAGTGACTTCACTTTTAAAATATGAGAAAGCATTTTGCAAACTATAAATGCAGTAATTCATATTTACATATTTAACAATCAAGGGAGGTACCATGAGGGAATAAGGATTAGAAAATCAGTAAAAATGAAAATATCTTTTGTCAATTAGCACTCAGGGATAGAAATCCAGAAGTTACAGTTCTTCCAGTTAATTTCTTTGGAGTATTAGATAAAGCTCTCCCAGAAGCTGACCTTGAATCAGGATTTGGATGCAAAAAATTTATAAAGTAAGTATGACTAGGTGAAAGCAATGGGGAATAGGACAGACAAAAGGTAAGAGCGAAATCAGGGTTCAACTTCAGGGAAAGTCTCAGAGTCAGCCTCAGTGTTCAGAAAGCTCCAGAAGAGATTGGTAAAACAGTTATGTATTATGATAAGAAAGTTCTATACCTGCACTGTATGAGCACTTGAAATGTGGCTAGTACATCTGAGAAAATAATTTTTCTTTTTTTTCTTTTTTTGGTTTCCAAGGGACTCACAAGGTTATGATCAAGGGATCAGCTAGACCATGTGCTCAACTAGGAAATACTACTTTTAAACTCAGATTGCTGATAGAATTAATTTCCTTGCGACTCTACAACCAATGGCCCCAGTTTCTTACTGGCAGTCAGCTAGAGACCATAGTAGGAACCTAGATGCTGCTCAGCATTTCACAATAGAGTTGCTTGCTTCTTCAACACCAGTGGAAGAATCACTCTCTCCCTCCCTTTATCAGCTGATACATATAACCAAATCTAATCAAGGAAGTACTAATTAATCACTTTTATCTTTCATATACTATTGAACAGCAGCAAGTTACAGATTCTGGTCACATACAGGTGAAGGACCTATTAAGGACGTGACTCAACAGGGCCTCCTTAAAGTGCATCCATAGTACTACCCAACTGTAACACTGTATATTTTAAAAAATAATATCAAACACAGTAACCCGCTGAATCTTCAAAAAATGTACTATAAATTAACTAAGTTGGGAATAATAATCCATAATTTTTAAGCAAAAAGAAGAAAACTGAGGTTAAGCAAAATTAAACCACTTATCCAAAATGCATAGGTGATGATTAGCAAAGTTGAGCATCCATACATTTTTATTTTGAATCCTGTCTCTTCCTGCCATATTATGCTATGCTACAGAGATTCAAAAATGTCAGTCACTTGAGAACCATCTTTATTGTCAGGGAAAGTTTAACAGGAGGATTTCTGAGAGCTATTTTCTGTCTCTCATAAATCCTCTGTTCCTTATCAGTTCCTGATAATGGGAACAAATGGAGTGGCTCACTGCTCCAGAACTAAGGTCATGGGATGAAAACAAATGCGTGGATTTCCTTCAGTAAACAATCTCCTTACAATACTGCTTATCACCACCCTCTTTCTGAGATACGAATTGTCTTCTGACCTTATGACCATTGCTAATTCCTTGTTTCCCTGATAACGGTTGCTGTACGTCTGGTTTTCTGATCTTTATCATTGTTGAAAGAAATTCCTTGTACAACAGCCTATATATACTCACAGAAAGATCATTAAAGAACCCTTGCTCCACCAGAGACTTGAGTCCCCATGTCTGTTTCTCGCTATCTTTCTCCCTCCAGCTACTCTGGAGCGTGGAAACCCACTGAGCTCACTCTCCTGCCGGGCTTTCAAGACCTCCTCGAGAGGATGCTCTGTGCCTTTGTGAGCAGTACAAGCCCTGTTCTAAGGTTTTATTGGTTCTCTGTGTAAACCAAGGAAAATTAGCTTCTTGTTCTCTTTTACTTTCTTATCGTCACTCCAAACCACCAGGTTCTGGTCCATTAAAGGACCACAACATTCACAAATTTTACTTATTTGCAGGCTGACCTAATACTCTACAGGCAATTATTTTTTTAATAGTTTATTTTCTTTGTTTAAATTCATTGATTTTAATAAGACTATCAGTACTGTAAATGAAAGACAAATATCAGTTATCATAAACAGGAAAAAACATAATTATATAGATATTAAAATTAATATTGCTGTGTTCTACTTAAATTCATATGGCATGCTGCTAGTACATATTTAAAAGTGGGGAAAATCAATGACAAGTATGTTGTAAAATACTTCAAAAGGCATCCTCTCTCCTTTTCCTAATTTAACTTACAAGAAAGATTTGGGGTTTACAGGAATGTGTTTCTACTTTCCAAGGAAGGTATGTTCTCTATAAGGTAGCAAGGAGCCCAGCACATGCTCTGGATACTCCTCCTCTGGCTGCCTTAAAAAAAAAAATCAATAGAAGAAAATTAACAAATATAATGAACTCCAACACATTTAACATGTTTCATTTCCTTACTATCTCCAAAACTATACAAATCTCTATGTATTTTTCCTATCAGGCAATGTAAACATTTTGTAAGTTCCTCCTCATCCCTGTTTCCTTTAGCATCTTTCTCATGATTCCCTCACAAATTTGGAGGATGGCAGTGAAAAGTGTCATCCTTACTCTTTTTTTTTCCATCCTTTTTCCACAAATTAGTTGTCTCAAGTCTCTACCTCTCTAGAGCTAGCTCGATTTCTGTTCAAATTCTCTTTAAAAAGCTTCCATAACACTGTTTCATATCTCTTGCTTCTAGTGTTGCTTTTTGATGCAGATTCCCACAACTGTATTTGCTACTGAAACTTATTCTATCCAGCTTACTACATGTTCCTAATATTATGCTTTCCTAAATAAGTGTACAAACTTTAAGTTCATATTTTGTCACAACAAATGGGACTGCTATGCTAATCTATTCTCTTACCTTCACTTAGCTTATTGATGGGAAGTAAGTTTTATTTTAAAAAATTCACAATAGAAAAAGAACAAATATACTGACTATGTGTGAACAGCACAATTGAATAATTGATCAATCCTAGCTAGTTTCTATATAATACTCTTAACCACTAAAAAATAAATAAATAAATAAAATAAAAGCGAGAAAGAAACCAGGAAACATTTATCTGGATGTAGGAGAAAGTAGTAACCCCACAATGTCAGTACTTCCTATAACAGCAAAATGGGCCAGCTAAATCATGAATAGTAGCATCAGCTGATATTTGCATTGGAAAACTCTTCTGCATTTATGTCATGCTTATATTTGATCTTTGTTGATCAATTGCAAGGTAGTGTCCAACTCTTTGCAAGGCCATGGACTGCAGTACATCAGGCTTCCCTGTCTCTCATCATCTCCCAAGGTTTACCCAAATTCATGTCCAATTGATCCTTAGCATAACCTAATATGTACTTACTTGTTTCATGACCCCTATGTAAATCAAATCCTTAATGGAAACCTGAGATATAGGTTATAAATAATGGATGTTTTCTGCCACTACTAAGGATCTTTCTATTTTCCTGCTGGGTCTATTGCTTTCCACTTGTACTTTCTTGGGTAGATAATTTCTTAATATCAAAACCTGATGTCTATATCTGCCCCACCTCAACTGCAACTTTGCACACTCATTTGAAGCATTCAGACTTTGGCAAGAATCACATCCTGCATTAGCCTTAATTCGGTGGAATTGACAGACTAGACTATCATAATAACCCTCTGGAAGGATCAGAGTTTGTAGCTATATATGAGCATGCTTATACTCATGATTTGAACATAGTTACTGTGAATGACCAGGTTATGTATAAGTTTATTGGAGCTGGTGGTTGAAGTGAAAAGAGGAGATTACCAAAAGTGAAGAAGTCCTATCTAGCTTCTAGGGGATTGATAAATAATCCATTTGGATCTTGAAATCACTGAAGATGAAGATAAATTAGTGATAGGGAGACACTGAGTGAAGTGCTAAACTTATAAGTTAGTAAATTTAGTGAAGTGAAGTGAAAATCGTTCAGTTGTATCTGACTCTGCGCAACCTCATGGACTATATAGCCCATGGAATTCTACAGGTTAGAATACTGGAGTGGGTAGCCTTTGCCTTCTCTAGGGGATCTTCCCAACTGAGGGATCAAACCCAGGTCTCTTGCATTGCAGGCAGATTCTTTACCAACTGAGCCACAAGGGAATCCCAAGAATACTGGAGTGGGTTAGCCTATCCCTTCTCCAACGGATCCTCCTGATCCAGGAATCGAACCAGGGTCTCCTGCATTATAGGCAGATTCTTTACCAAGGAACCAGGGAAGCCCAGTAAGTTTAGTAGATTAAAGTGAAAAAAAAAAAAGGGAGGGGGGAATGCTACCAAATGTACAGTTGTAATGACATGGATTTTCCCAGAGACTGTAAGTTTTGATGGACTTAGGAAAATAAGTAGTCTGAAAATAGAGAAAAGAACCTATAGGCCACAAGTCATGTGGAGTATGAAATAAAAATCATCTTTGACTTATGGGAACTGTAAGAGATAAGATATCCATATATCTTTCAGGAGTATACTGAAAGGTGATTGAGAACTGTGGGGAGAGAAAAAAAAAAAATAGCCAAGATGGTGTGTTCAGGCTCTCTTAGGCCACATTTTTTAAATAATGACTATGTAACACCTGAGATCATTTATAGCACTGTGCATGTGCATCACATGTTACTCATTTGGTCATGCCTGTATGAGATCCACCTAAAAAGTGGTGGCATTACCTCTGTGTCTTGCCTGTGTTTGTTTGGTCAGACAAGAGAGGAGAGAATATAGCACACCTATTGATACGGCTGCTGTGTCAACCAGGAGAGAACACTGTTACGGCTGCTGTGTCAGTCAAAAGAGAGGTTGTGTTGTGTTAGGTTATACTACGGCTGATGCTATGTCTTCTGCATCAACCAGAAAAGAATAAGCATGTCTGCAGTTCCTACAGTTCCTGGAGTCTTCCTCCAGCCTCTTAGCTCATGTCTTGCCTACCCTGGGTTCAGCAAGCAGTGTGAACAGCAAGACAATTGGCATCACTAACAGGATCAGCAATACAAGAACAGAGGAAAGATTGCTGAGTTTAGAACAAATGATTTAGGGGAGTTTTAAGACTGAACATGAACATAGTAGTATAAGATTAAGATGTGGTAACCAGTGAGTTCTGGGGATTACTGAAGCTAAGATGTATGAATCATGATGAAAGGCAAAGGGAAATGAAACACTGCATAGGTTTCCACTTTTAAACAGGAAATCAAAACACCATAATTTCAAAACTCACATTTTCACAGAATTCCTATCTAAGCAGTTGGGAGTGTCAGAGTCTAAGGTCAGGAGGATCAACCAACCCTGCAATAGTAATGGCCATCAGAAGGTTGAGAACACAAGCTAACCAGAAATACTGTGTATCCCATCGGTTCTCAAACTCGAGTGTGAATCAAAGCAACTGGGATGACTTATTAAAACTACAGAGTTCTGAGCTCCGATTCAATACATCTGGAACAGGCTTTAAAACCTGTAGTTCTAACTACCCAGATGATGATTCCCCTGCTGCTTATCCCTGGCATCACTTTGTGAATCCCTGGCTTATAGTCAAAGGATGTTAAGTTATGATGGCATCTACCATTCTTGTCCCTGAAAAGAAGACATTCACTTTCTTTCAGCATGGTTGAGTACGGTTGAGTGCTCAAACCATATATTTGAATATGCAATGTAGAACATTTATAAGATTACACAGAAATTGTTTACTAAAGAAATCTCTGGGGAATAAGCATAGAGAGGTAAGGAGATAAGAAGTAGAACACAGATCCTTTGACCTCTTTAAAATTCCAAAAACAATTTCTTTACTCTAAGACCAGCTGTTTAAGATCCTCATCAAGCATCCCTTCTTTCAAAAGTCCTCATTCTGTTGCTCTTAGCTACCACACTTCTTCTTTTCCATAGGTGTATGAAGTCAGGGTCCAAGACAGATATAAAATTTAACCCAAACATTTCAAATGAAAAGACTATGTACAGAAGTGTGAGTTAAGGGAACAGAGAGGAATAATGAAATACCCAGAGCTGAAAAATAGTGGGCAGACACGAAGGTATAAGGAGAAGAGATTGTGGCTGTGGAGCCCCAGCTGAGGGACATGGGAACTGTAATTGTCAAGAGTTATTCCTCTTACCAGAGTAAACAAAGGAAAATAACCCAAGCTACCCCCTCTCCTGAATTCTGATATCCTACAGACAATTCCTATAAGTCAAACCCAACTGAAAACTAGTCATCAAAAGTGTATAGGTGACGCTCAGTCTCCCTCTTTGCAAAGAGTAACACAAGGAAGGATGGAGAATATATCTAGTGGCAAACAGATCAGCACAGCCAGTCACACTTTTCCCCTAAAACCACTCTCTTCAGCAGTTCTGTGCTCTCTCTTTCTGATTATATAAAGTAAGCTATACTTCCCTGGTGGCTCAGAAGGTAAAGCATCTGCCTACAATGCGGGAGACCTGGGTTTGATCCCTGAGTCAGAAAGATATTCTGCAGAAAAAGTGTCAACCAACTCCAGTACTGTTGCCTGGGAAGTCCCATGAATGGAGCCCATGGGGCCATACTGGGGTCCAGCCCCAGTGGATCCAGGGAATTCGAAATGGGGATGGAGTCAGCGATTAAAGAGAGATTAATTAGAAATTTAAAGAGAGATTAGGGAAGAATAATGTAAGGAAAGATAGAGGAGAAAAGAGGCTGATATCCCTTGGTTTACACGGAAAGCTAATAAAGTCTCAAGACAAGAAACTTGCACCATCTACATTAGGCCACAGGTGCCTGCTTGAATAGCGGAGGGTGCCCCGCCTTGGGCTCCCTCTTGCGTGGGTCTTAGAAGCCTGGGCAAATAAGTAGACACGGAGAGCCTCTGTGTTCCAAGGGATCAGCCTGAAAAAGACAGGGAGGGAGAGGGAGAAAGAGAGAGAAAGAGTTGACACGGGGGAGGCCAAGCTTGTGCAAAAAACCTCATAATTTTATTTTCAAAAGGTGCTTATATACCCTAAATTTTACATAATGGAGGATACAGAGTCATGCGGGGGCAGCAGTCCTGACACTTTCTATGTATCTTTTTATATACAAAAGGTCTCAGGTGATTTACATTATATTCTGGCTAAGAGGCCTGTTAACACTTTGTGTCTCTCTTCCTTAATGAATGTTAATCTCATTTTCCCTGAGGTTTTTTCTTTAATCTGCATCACCCTCAAAGCACTAAATAAAGTTACATCCCTGTAGAATAAAGGTGCAGTGGTTTATAACAAAGAAGGTTCTTAACTCAAAGATCTATGTTGCTACTTGCATTTTTCTGTATACCAACTATATCAACAAATGAAAGATATGAAAATTTGGCAGCAAGTTTTGGTTCAACAATGAAATCCTTAATCAGTCCTATTCTAATGATTTTGACTCCTCAGAAGCCCCTACATCCCTAGGATGTTTTAAGCTTCCTGTGCCTCTCGTGGTGGGGAGGCTGTGAGCAATCACCTGCACAGTTGTAAAAGGTCCGGACAGACCTGTCAGGTAAGTTAGAAAGCTATCAGAGGGGTTTGAGCTGAGACACTTCTTTTATATGCAGGAGACTGTTAGCTGGAGCTCTAAGTTAACTTTTTCCAGAAAAAGGTGGTGGGGGATAGCCCCCTGTTAATGTCAAAGGAGTTGGTGAAAGGTATAATATAGTAAAGCAGACAGATTTTGGTTCTGGGGGTAGATGCTCGAGAAAATCGGGGGGGAAGAGAGGGGCTGAGGCCTGATCCCACCTTTGCGTTTTGTCAGGCCCCCTTCCTCATGACCTTTGCCATGGGCGGGATTCACCATGCTGACTCCCAGAAGGGCCACAAATAGTCAGACATGGCTGAGCGACTTCACATTCACTCACTCAAGCTAGAATCAGGCTCCCAAGAAACGTATGCTATGAACATAATCCTTGCATTCCACTATTCCAGCAGTTATCTCATTGAGTTTCAGATAAAGTTGTCTATATTTCTTCCCCCAGATTTTGAAGTATTCAAGGGTATCCCTTTATAAATTCTTCAGTACTTATCAGTAGAATAAATTGAGGTTCCTTGCAAGAGTAAGTGAATCAACAAATAAGTGAAAGCCATACAAAGCCTTCAGTGCTGAAGTAATGTATTGATTATGATTTTCATAATATACAGATGACTGTGGAAGTCTTGATCCACAAGTTATTCTTGGGCTTTATACCAAACTTAATAATATACCAACAAGACTCAATATCAAGCTTGAAAAATTATCCCCTGTGGGTAAAGCAGATTAATAAGAACCCAAAGGTAATTTTTGCTGAACACATCATTATTTGCAGTATATGCCTCATTGACAAAGATGAAGTTGCAATTCTCTCTAAATCATTAGTACATACCAGTGTCGTTCAAAAATACTGGCTGTTACATGGTTATAGAAAGGTTATATACCCACACTGGCTCATATGGTAGCCATTAACTACTGTGTGTGCAATGTGGCTGCTGCATCTAAGAACTTGAATTCTTAACATTATTTGATTTTAACTAATCTTAATAGCCATATATGTCAGTGGCATAACCTGGATAATAATGAATGTCAGATTCATATTTGCTCCTCAATGGAGAAAATGGCATTAGTAATATATGATGTGGATTTAATTCTCTATTTTTTGCTAGTGTCTAAAATCAAGGGGGCACAAATATTAAAAATAAAATGCTCTTTATCTTCATTCCCATCATAGAGATATGGTATTATATCTAACCTATCTGAGTGAGGAGGAATTTGTTGCATTATGTTGACAGTAATCTTGTAGGGTACACTATGCTCCTCACTTTTTTCTACTTATAAGCACTCCTTTATTTTCTATAAAGCTGCTAATTCTTTATCTAGGTTTCTTTCTTCTGAATCAGATGTAAAAGTGTTTAAATCTTAAATCTGTAATTAATATTGTGTTCATTTGGCAGGTTTCTCTACCTTGTCTGCCCTGCAAGAGAGCAATGCTAATTCCTACCTATCAGTAATATTAGGCAAATCAAACAAGTTTATATATGCAAAATGAGTGTCACGTCAGATCTCTAACACATGTGGTTTCTTCTTATTGGAACCTGTTCTTATGAAGATCCTAGGAACATTCACTCAAATGTTTGAGCCGTTCACTCAAATGTTTGAGTGAAACATTTGAGTGAAATATCCCAGCAACATTTTCCTGTAATCTTAGGTAAGCTAGCCTTTGGTATGAAATCCATTTACCATTGATACTACTAATTTTCAGGGATGACTCTATACCAAGAATACCATACATATGTGCAAACTGCCTTGAATTTAGTCGACACTCAAAATTAGATAGAAAAATATATCAATGTCTTAAAATGACATTCTCAAGGACAAATTCTATTGGTGGAGTGTTAGCACTAATTCTAATCACTGAGGCATTCCTACCCTTTCCAGCAAAACTGATATATTTTACTTCTGAAAAATGACTAATATAAGGAAGGGGTACATTTATCAATGCCAGTTGGTTCCTCTGTCTTTTCCAGATTCCTAACTCTCCAAATATACAAGAAAACCAATTATTTAGCCTTTTATTTCCTCAAACTCCTTTCTAGTTTGCAGTTTAGATCAATAGTCTTCTACATGTAATTATTTTTATTGAACTCAAAGTATCCTTGACCCTTCCTTTGGACAAATACTATATATGTGTGGTTGTAAAAGTAAGTGGTGAGGCCTGGGAGTAGAGAGGCCTGAGAGTAGAGGGTGCCGGGGTCCAGCCCCGGTGGATCCAGGGAATTTGAAGTGGAGACGGAATCAGTATCTAGGAAAGGACTATTTAATTAAAGATCTAAAGAGAGATTAGGAAATGATAGTGTAGTAGGAAAATTAGTGGAGAAAAGAGGCTGGATAACTTGGTTTATGTGGAGAACCATAAAACTCCAAGACAAGGAGTTTGCACCATCCACGTAGACCATCGGTGCCTGCTTGAATAGCGGAGGGTGCCCCGCCTTGTGCTCCCTCTTGCATGGGTCTTAGAAGCCAGGGCAAGTAAGTAGACATGGAGAGCCTCCACACTCCAGATGGGAATTCAGCCAGAAAATGAAAAAGATGACACGGGGGAAATCAATCTTTCCAGGAACTGGTCCGTTTCTTTATTTTTCAGGTCCACTTTTATACTTTTAGTTATACATAGAGATGAATGTAAGAAACAGAGTCACGCAGGGTCAGCTGCTCCAACCCGTATCTAAAGACAGTGTTCTTTGCATATCTTTGTTCTTACAAGGGTCTTACCTTTGTTCACAATATCTTCTGGTCTGAAGACTGATTAACATTGTATGGCCCCACCTTTCTTTCTTTTGGTAAAGGTTAATCAAGCAGAAAACTTTTTTCCCCTTAAGATCTATTTAGTCTTAAGATAGTGATAAAATTACATTTTTACATATCAAGGACACAATGATTTATAACAAAGAAAGAGGAGTACAGTGATCTATAACAAAAGAGAAAATTCATTAACTCAAAAAGTCTAGTATTGCTAACATCAAAAGTACTATATTTCTTTTTCTACATTGCAATTACATTGATTAACATACTCCCAGGTGCCTAAGGATATGGAGGCCTGGTGGCAATCATTAACTCAGCAATGAGACCCTTCACCAACATAATTTTTAACTAACTCACAAATACTATACTAATAATTTTCTAACTTCTCAAAAGAAACTGTTTTTAAAAAGTTTAAAGCGTCTTGTGCCTCTCACTGTTGGGAGGCTGTAAACAATCACATGTGGCCGGATAATCCTGTCAGGCAGGCTAGAGAGCCATCAGAGGAGTTTTTGGACTGAAACACTCTTGTCACACCCAGGGGATTTATTAACTGGAGTCCTAAGTTAACTCCTTTACAGAGAGAGGTGGTGGGGGATAGCCCCCCGTAATGTCAGAAGTATAGGTGAAAGATATAATGCAGCAAGGCAGGCAAACTCTGTTTTGGGGGGTAGATGCACGAGAAGATCCAGTAATGCTCCCTGAAGGCCCAACTCGCCTTTGCCTGTCAGGCCCCTTAACCTCATGACCTTTGCCACAAGCGAGACTCCTCATGCCAGCTCCCAGCAAGAGGGGTTACTGATGGAAATTTAGGGTAGAAACTAGGCAACACTGGTAAGAAACCAAAGGAACAGTAAGCTATATTTCTCCCTATGAAAGGAAAGTCTCAGTTTAGCATTCATAAGTTATGTTTTATGAGATACTTCACAGGAAAAGAACAGCTACAGAATCAACTGTTTCTATAATGCGCGAGAATAGACTGAACACATAGATGAATCTGTGCCATCTATGTGACATCCCACAAACATTTGGGGGCACCTAACATACGTGCCAATTGAACTATTAGGTAGATGGACTTACAAAGTCTATTTGATGAAAGTGTTTGCCAAATACTCAGAGTCAAGTGGAAGACACACAAACACAGATAACTAATTATTAACATCTAATCTAGATGCAATTGTCCTGCATATAGAGAAAGAAAAAAGAATGTATAACTCGAGGAAATACTGCCTAGATTCAGGGCTTATGCTATGATTAAATTATTATAGACATAAAATTCATTAATACATGCAATCACTATATAAAACATAATAAAAAGTAAATAATAGTTTCTCAAAAGTTAATCTCTCAGTTCAGTTCAGTCTCTCAGTTGAGTCCAACTCTGCAGTTCCATGAATTGCAGCACGCCAGGCTTCCCTGTCCATCACCAACTCCCGGAGATCACTCAAACTCATGTCCATCGAGTCAGTGATGCCATCCAGCATCTCATCCTCTGTCATCCCCTTCTCCCTCTGCCCCCAATCCCTCCCAGCATCAGAGTCTTTTCCAATGAGTCAACTCTTCCCATGAGTCAGTCAAAGGATTGGAATTTCAGCTTTAGCATCAGTCATTCCAAAGAACACCCAAGACTGTTCTCCTTTAGGATGGACTGGTTGGATTGCCTTGCAGTCCAGGGGCCTCAAGAGTCTTCTCCAACACCACAGTTCAAAAGCATCAATTCTTCAGCACTCAGCTTTCTTCACAGTCCAACTCTCACATCCATACATGACCATTGGGAAAACCATAGCCTTGACTAGACGGACCTTTGTTGGCAAAGTAATATCCCTACTTTTTAATATGCTATCTAGTTTGGTCATAACTTTCTTTACAAGGAGTAAGTGTCCTTTAATTTCATGACTGCAGTCACCACCTGCAGTGATTTTGGAGCACCTCAAAATAAAGTCTGACACTGTTTCCCCATCTATTTCCCATGAAGTGACGGGACCAGGTGCCATGACCTTAGTTTTCTGAATGTTGAGCTTTAAGTCAACTTTTTCACTCTCTTCTTTCATCAAGAGGCTTTTTAGTTCCTCTTCACTTTCTGCCATAAGGGTGGTGTCATCTGCCTATCTGAGGTTATTGATATTTTTCCTGGCAATCTTGATTCCAGCTTGTGTTTCTTCCAGCCCAGCGTTTCTTATGATGTATTCTGCATATAAGTTAAATAAGCAGGGTGACAATATACAGCCTTGACATACCTCTTTTCCTATTTAGAACCAGTCTGTTGTTCCATGTCCAGTTCTAATTGTTGCTTTCTGACCTGCATATAGATTTCTCCAGAGGCAGGTCAGGTGGCCTGCTATTCCCATCTCTCTCAGAATTTTCTACAGTTTATTGTGATCCACACAGTCAAAGGCTTTGACATAGTCAATAAAGCAGAAATAGATGTTTTTCTGTAATTCTCTTGCTTTTTCCAATGATCCAGCGGATGTTGGCAATTGGATCTCTGGTTCCTCTGTCTTTTCTAAAACCAGCTTGAACATCAGGAAATTCATGGTTCGCATATTGCTGAAGCCTGGCTTGGAGAATTTGGAGCATTACTTTACTAGCATGTGAGATTAGTGCAATTGTGCGGTAGTTTGAGCATTCTTTGGCATTGCTTTTCTTTGGGATTGGAATAAAAACAGACCTTTTCCATTCCCGTGGCCACTGCTGAGTTTTCCAAATTTGCTGGCATATTGAGTGCAGCACTTTCACAGCATCATCTTCTAGTATTTGAAATAGTTCAAAAGGAATTCCCTCACTTCCACTAGCTTTGTTTGTAGTGATGCTTTCTAAGACCCACTTAACTTCACATTCCAGGATGTCTGGCTCTAGGTGAGTGATCACACCATCGTGATTATCTGGGTCTTGAAGATCTTTTGGTACAGTTCTTCTATGTATTGTTGCCACCTCTTCTTAATATCTTCTGCTTCTGTTAGGTCCATACCATTTCTGTCCTTTATCGAGCCTATCTTTGCATAAAATATTCCCTTGGTATCTCTAATTTTCTTGAAGAGATCTCTAGTCTTTCCCATTCTGTTTTCCTCTCTTTCTTTACATTAATCACTGAGGAAGACTTTCTTATCTCTTCTTGCTATTCTTTGGAACTCTGCATTCATATGCTTATATCTTTCCTTTGCTCCTTTGCTTAACAAGAGAATCAAAAAGCAAAGGAGACAGCATATATAGAGGTCTTTTTGTATCTATTCAGCCAGTCTTTGTCTTTTGGTTGGATCATTTAATGCATTACATTTAAGGTAATTGTTGATAAGTATGATCCTGTTAACATTTACTTTGCTGTTTGGGGTTTGATTTTATAAAGCTTTTCTGTGTTTCCTGTCTAGAGAAGATCCTTTAGCATTTGTTGAAGAGCTCTATTCGTGGTGCCGAATTCTTCAGCTTTTGCTTGTCTGTGATGCTGGGAGGGATTAGGGGCAGGAGGAGAAGGGGATAATATAGGATGAGATGGCTGGATGGCATCCCTGACTCAATGAACGTGAATCTGAGTGAACTCCGGGAGTTGGTGATGGACAGGGAGGCCGAACGTGCTGCAATTCATGGGGTTGCAAAGAGTCAGACATGACTGAGCGACTGAACTGAACTGAACTGAAAGGATTTTGGTATTTTTTTTGTTTTTCCTTCACATCTGAAGAGAACTTTGCTGCGCAGAGTAATATTGATTGTAGTTTTTATCTTCCATCACTTTAATTATGTCCTGCCATTCCCTTCTGGTCTGAAAGGTTTCTATTGAAAGTTCAGCTGTTATCTTTATGGGGATCCCCTTGTGTGCTATCCGTTGCTTTTCTCCTGCTGCTTTTAATAGTTGCTTTTTCTGTTTGATCTTTGTCAGTTTGACTAATATGTGCCTTGGGGGCGTTTTGCTTTAGGTTTATTCTATTTGAGACTCTCTAGGTTTCTTTGACTTGGGTGGATATTTCCTTCCCCATTTTAGGGACGTTTTTGATTATTATCTCTTCAAGTATTTCTCATGCCCTTTCTTTTTGTCTTCTTCCTCTGGGACACCTATGATTCCAATGTTGGGATATTTAACATTGTCCCAGAGATCTCTAAAGTTGTCCTCACTTCTTTTTATTCTTCCTTTCTGTTTCATTTATTTCCACCATTCTATCTTCCACCTCATTTATCATTTCTTCTGCCTCAGTATTCTATTCTTGATTCCTTCCAGAGTGCTTTTAATCTCAGTTATTGCATTGTTCATTATTGATTGACTCTTCTTTCTTTCTTCTAGGTCCGTGTTGAACACTATTCTTGCATCTTCTCATTCCTTGTCTCTAGTCTATTTTTCTGTAACTCCATTTTGTTTTCAATATTTCGAATCACCTTTACTATCATTATTCTGAATTCTTTTTCAGATAGACTCCCTATCAACTTCTCTTTTGTTTGCTTTGGTGGGTCTTTAATTGTGTTCCTTCACCTGTTGAATATTTCTCTGCCTTTTCATTTTGTTTAGATCACTGTGTTTGGGGTACCCTTTCTGCAGGCTGGAAGTTCATGGTTACGCTTAATTGTGGAGTCTGCTCCACAATTGGGTTGAAGTTGGACCAGTAACTTGTCAAGGTTTCCTGGTTAGGGGAACTTGTGTCTGTGTTCTGGTGCATGGAGCTGGATCTCTTCTCTTTGAAGTGCAATGAAGTGTCTAGCAGTGAATTTTGAGGCTTCTGTGGGTTGGCATGGCTTATGGGCAGGCCAACTTATAATGCTTAGTGTTATGTTCCCGTTTTGCTAGAGAATTAGAGTGGTGTGTCTTGCACTGGAACTTGTTGGCTCTCGGGTGAAGCTTGTTTTTAAGTTTAGGTATGGAGACTTTTGGGTGAACTCTTGCCTATTAATGTTCTCTGGAGTCAGGAGTTCTCTGATATTCTAAAATTATGGAGTTAAGCCTCCTGCCTCTGGATTTTTGTCTTTCTCTTACAGTAGCCTCAGGACTCATCAGTGCTCAGCTCCTCCATCACTTTCCTCAACATCTTTCCTGAAAGGTGTTAGGGAGATATCTCATGTTCTTTGAAACCAGGGCAAGAGGAGAGTGAAAAGTATCTATCAGGTTGATTGTTCCCCTGAATGGGGGAGATTTCTGAATTGCATAGCCAGAGGTTAAAATATAAGAACATGAGAGGTACTAAGATGCCTTGGTATTGGTCACCACAATGACCCATGTACTACTACAGCTTTTTACATCCTTAGCAGCTTCTTTTTACCTCCACTGCTGCTGCTACAGGTTTTATCTTAAAGTGAAACTTATTACCTACTGCTTCCCAAGTTACCCAGACTGAGGAGCTCAGTCTCTAGCTCGCCTCGTGACAAGAGACTGCCGGGTCTTCTTTATGGTGATGTGGCAGCCATTCCTCAACAGATCCTGCACTCCTTCTTACCCTTTGACCCTGGCAGGAAGTGTTCAACTGCAGAATGGGTTCCCCGAGGTAAGACAAGCCCAGAAGTGTCCAGGCAAAAATGTATCACTTTTGAACAACACTTTTAGTATAACTGATATACAATAAACTCCAAATATTTAAGCTGCAAAGTAAGTCAGTCTATATACTTCGTAGTTACATAGTGTAATACTTCGTAGTTACATAGTGTAACATAACATAACATAACATAGTGTAATGTATGTGTATATAATTACATATTTAGTATAATAGATAAAGTACTTATTCAAAATGAAATGCCTGTTTTTGCACTCCAATGTTCAAGCACCATTATTTATAAATGCAAAGGCATGGCAACCTAAGTGTCCATCAATAGAGTAATGAATAAAGATGTGATATATATACACAATGAAATACTACTTAACCATAAAAAATACTGGACTTTTGTCATTTCCAGCAATGCGTATAGACTTGGAGGACATTATGGTAAGTGACTAAGATACAGAAATCAAATATTACATGATATTATTCATACATGCAATCTATAAAAATACAGCAAGCTAGTGAATTTAAAACACACACACAAATAGACTCTCAGAGATAGAGAGGAAATGAGTGGTTTCCAGTGGGGGATAGAGGAGAAATGGAGTGAGAGATTGGGGGTTATAAACTATTGGATGCAAGATAGTCTCAAGGATGTATTGTAAAATATGAGGACCTAAAGCAAAAGTTTTAATAGCTCTAATGGAAAGAAACCTTTTTAAACTCTACATAAATTTTCAAAAAGAGAGAGAAAATTATGGAAAAAATAAAATATATCTTTAATTGGTTATGTATATATGTATATACACACACACACACATTTAGATCACTATAGTAGCTATACCCATACCCAGTGACTATTGAAAGTTTTCTTGAAATCTTAGGAAGATTAACATTCAAATTTAAGTTTCCATGTTATTAATTTGATTGTCTCTCCTTATAGGAATGAAAACTGAAAGTATGTCAACTTGTTTAGTGTGTACTGAGGGATGAGAGAACTCTTGCTTAGATTGTTTACAAATCTTACTATTTAACATGAATGGATTTATATGCTCAACCTTCCAGTTTACAGTTCCTCTGGCTTTCAAAGCTCCTTTAAATTGACCCCAAACAAGGAACTTGATGACTTTGGTGGAGTCAAAAAACATTGAGTTTATCTCCCCTTATCCCATGAACACATCAAAACTACAGCTAGCAGTTGACAAACTCTCCTCAACAATTACCTGAAGACCAACAGAATGGCTTTTCTGCGACCAAGGTTATAAGAAAGTACTACACAAGTCTCTGTTGAGAGAAGAAAAGAAATTATCTAGCTAAAACCCACACCATGGGTGGGTGACCCAGAAGAGAATAGGATTACCACAGTCTAGGGTTTTTTTCTAAGGAGCAAAGAGCTCAAGCTTCTAATGGACACCCCAAACCTCAGGTCTGGAACTGGGAGGGCAAATCCCCTTGGCTGGTTTGAAAAGTAGTGTCTTACCAGAGAGTATAGGGAAATTGTTCTCAGTCCTTGAACAGTTGCTTGCTCCTAGAACTAGCACAGAAACAGCAGATTGAGAGCTTCATTGTACTCTGGCCAGCTGGACAGAACCTGACAACATGCACCAAACCTGCACAGAGCTTCTTCTACAACCTCTCCTGCCCTGTCACTGCTTCCAAACAAGGTGGAGACCATCATTTTGCCAAAGGAGAAGCACAGCTATCTCAGATTTGTGGCAGTAGTTACTGGGACCTTGGCTATGAACCCAACCAAGGCAGAGACTGCAAACACACCAGTCTCAGATCTGATTTCATCAAGACAGAGACAGCCATCACACAAGAAGGAAGTAGAGCTAGCTTAGAACCATGATTCTAGCTTCTAAGGCCTTGGTCCCACCCCTGACCATGCCCCTAAATAAGGTAGGTTCTACCATCCTAGCTCAGATTTTCAGTTAGACCACCCTCCCCCACCCCTCGGGCTCCAGCCCCACCTGTTAAGAGGGAAGTGACTGACATCAATCCTGGAGAAGTCCTGGCTCACACCTTGCTCCAACTCTAGCCACTTTGACTCCAGCCCTAGAACTCACGAAGGTGGCAGCCACTAGCTTATCTCACCAAAGGCACAAGGCACATATAGAAAAGCAGAGTCACATAAAAGGGAACTCCATAAGACTATCAGCTGACTTTTAGCAAACTTTCCAGGTCAAAAGGGAGTGACATGACATATTTAAAGTGCTAAAGGGAAAAAATGAAACAAAAACTGTGAAAAAGAAAATAGTACCCAGAAAGATTATCATTCAGAACTGAAGGATAGTTTTGAGACAATGAAAAACCAAAAGAGCTTATCACCACTAAACTGGCCTTCAAGAAATGTTGAAGGGTCTACTTTAAGTGAAAAAGAAAAGGTTATAACTTTTTTTTTTTCATTTGAAGGGAAAAATATCACTGATTAAAGTGAATATATAGTACAAAAAGTTGATCAACCAATTAAGTAAGCTACACATTGTTGTTATTCAGTCACTAAGTTGCATCTGATTCTTTGCAATCTCATTGACTATAGCACACCAGCCCCCTCTATACTTCACTATATCCCAGAGTTTGCTCAAATCCATGTCCATTGAGTCTGTGACCATATCTAACCATCATATTCTCTGATGCCCCTTGTTTTCAATCTTTCCCAGCATCAGGGTCTTTTCCAGTGAGTCAGCTCTTCAAATCAGGTGGCCAAATATTGAAGCTTCAGCTTCAGTGTCAGTCTTTCCAATGAATATTCAGGGTTGATTTCCTTTATGAATGGCTGCTTTGATCTACTTGCAATCTAAGGGACTCTCAGTAGTCTTCTGCCTTTGAATGTTTGAGTGTCTCCTGTGGAGGCACAGGTCATCAGTCACCTGCCACAGGGACAGGGGCTCTGCCTGTGGCATGCCTTATCTGTGCAGTCTGTGGCATAAGTCTACTTGGAGGAGATCACAATTAACCCTACATAGTCGAATCACAAACTGTAGATTTATGGCCACAATAGATTTCCAAAACTTGGGGATCCAGCATAGGGACTGAGAACCATTAGAAAATTTGACTTTGAAAGACAGTGGGGTTTGAAAGCAGAATTTTACAAGACTAGGGAAACAGACTCTTAGAGGGCACCCACCCACCCACACACACACACACACACACACACACACACTCAAAAACAAACATTGTGTAAGCCAGGACTTAGGAGAAAGGAGATATGACCCCAGAAAAGACTGAGCTGAATATGCTTGTGAGTATGCAGGAGGCTCCGGAGGAAGCGTGGGTCAAGAGTGGCCTGCCTCAGAGTCAGAAGCACTGAATACAACAGTTCTGGGAGTGCTGCATAAGTCCTTTTGAAGGAGATCACCATTACCACCATTACAAAAAAGATCTTCACAACCGAGGTAATCACAATGGTGTGATCACTCATCTAGAGCCAGACATCCTGGAATGGGAAGTCAAGTGGGCCTTAGAAAGCATCACTACAAACAAAGCTAGTGGGAGTGATAGAATTCCAGTTGAGCTATTTCAAATCCTGAAAATGATGCTGTGAAAGTGCTGCACTCAATATGCCAGCAAATTTGGAAAACTCAGCAGTGGCCACAGGACTGGAAAAGGTCAGTTTTCATTCCAATCCCAAAGAAAGGCAATGTCAAAGAACGCTCAAACTACCGCACAATTGCACTCGTCTCACATGCTAGTAAAGTAATGCTCCAAATTCTCCAAGCCAGGCTTAAGCAATACTTGAACCATGAACTTCCAGATGTTCAAGCTGGTTTTAAAAAAGACAGAGGAACCAGAGATCAAATTGCCAACATCTGCTGGATCATTGGAAATGCAAGAGAGTTCTAAAAAAACATCGATTTCTGCTTTATTGACTATGCCAAAGCTTTTGACTGTGTGGATTACAATAAACTGTGGAAAATTCTGAGAGACTGGAATACCAGACCACATGACCTGCCTCTTGAGAAAACTGTATGCAGGTCAGGAAGCAACAATTAGAACTGGACATGGAACAACAGACTGGTTCCAAATAGGAAAAGGAGTACGTCAAGGCTGTATATTGTCACCCTGCTTATTTAACTTATATACAGAATACATCACGAGAAACGCTGGACTGGAAGAAGCACAAGCTGGAATCAAGATTCCCAGGAGAAATATCAATGACCTCAGATATGCAGATGACACCACCCTTATGGCAGAAAGTGAAGAGGAACTAAAAAGCTTCTTGTTGGAAGTGAAAGTGGAGAGTGAAAAAGTTGACTTAAAGCTCAACATTCAGAAAACGAAAATCATAGCATCCTGTCCCATCACTTCATGGGAAATAGATGGGGAAACAGTGGAAACAGTGCCAGACTTTATTTCTGGGGGCTCCAAAATCACTGCAGGTGGTGACTGCAGCAATGAAATTAAAAGACGCTTACTCCTTGGAAGAAAAGTTATGACCAACCTCGATAGCATATTCAAAAGCAGAGACATTACTTTGCAAACTAAGGTCCATCTAGTCGAGGCTATGGCTTCTCCTGTGGTCATGTATGGATGTGAGAATTGGACTGTGAAGAAGGTTGAGCACCGAAGAATTAATGTGTTTCAACTGTGGTGCTGGAGAAGACTCGTGAGAGTCCCTTGGACTGCAAGGAGATTCAACCAATCCATTCTGAAGGAGATCAGCCCTGGGATTTCTTTTAAAGGGATGATGGTAAAGCTGAAACTCCAGTACTTTGGCCACCTCATGTGAAGAGTTGACTCATTGGAAAAGATTCTGATGCTGGGAGGGATTGGGGGCAGGAGAAGGGGACGACAGAGGATGAGATGGCTGGATGGCATCACTGACTCAATGGACATGAGTCTGAGTGAACTCGGAGTTGGTGATGGACAGGGAGGCCTGGTGTGGTGCGATTCACAGGGTGACAAAGAGTCGGACACGACTGAGCGACTCTACTGAATTGAACCCCACCATAGTTTGGCATGGGGCCAAGGAATATGAGGGAAAACAGCCCCAGCCATTAGCAGAAGATTGGTATAAGATTTACTGAGCATGGTCCCACCCACCAGAGCAAGGATCAGTTTTCCCCTCATCCACTCCTTCCATTAGGAAGCTTCAATAATTTTTTCCTTCATAAATCAGAGGAAAGACAGAATGAAAACCAGACAAACAGAAAACTGACCAACGTGATCACATGGATCACGGCCTTGTCTAACTCAATGAAACTATAAGACATGCCTTGAAGGGCCACCCAAAACAGACGGATTGTGGTGGAGAGTACTGACAGAAGTGGTCCACTGGTGAGGTGAATGGCAAACTACTTCAGTATTCTTTCCCTGAGAGCCCCATTAACAGTACAAAAAGGCAAAAAGATATTACACTGAAAGATGAACTTCCCAGGTCAGTAGGATTCCAATATGCCCCTTGGTAGGAGCAGAGAAATAGCTCCAGAGGGAATGAAGAGGACTGAGCCAAAGCGGATAGGATGCCTATTTGTGGATGTGTCTGGTGGTGAAAGTAAAGTCCAATGCTTTAAAGAACAACATTTCAAAGAAGCCTGGAATGTTAGGTCCATGAATCAAGGCAAATTGGAAGTAATCAAACAAAAGACGAAAGAGCGAATATTGACATTTTAGGAATCAGGGAACTAAGATGCATGGGAATGGGTGAATTTAATTCATATGACTGTTATATGTTCTACTGCAGGTAAGAATCACTTAGAAGAAATGGAGTAGCCATCTTAGTTAACAAAAGAGTCCGAAATGCAGTGCTTGGGTGCAGTTTCAAAAATGACAGAATGATCTCAGTTCTCTTCCAGGGCAAAACATTCAGTATCAGAGTAATTCAAGTCTATGCCCCAACCAGTATCGCCAAGAAGCTGAAGTTGACCGGTTTTATGAAGACATAAAAGTCCTTGTAGAACAAACATGAAAAAAAGAAGTAAGGGACTGGAATGCAAAAGTAAGAAGTCAAGAGCTACCTGGAGTAACAGCCAAGCTTGGTCTTGGAGTACAAAGTGAAGCAAGGGAAAGGCTAGCAGAGTTTTGCCAAGAGAATGAACTGGTCATAGCAAACACCTTCTTCCAGCAACACAAGAGACCAGCACAAAAATATCAATACCAAAATCGACTGATTATATTCTTTGCAGCCAAAGATGGAGAAGCTTTATATAGTCAGCAAAAACAAGTCTGGGAAATGACTGTAGGTAAGATCAAGGACTACTTATTGCAAAATTCAGACTTAAAGTGAAGAAAATATAGAAAACCACTAGGCCATTCAGGTATGACCTAAATCAAATTCCTTGCAATTATACAGTGGAATTAACAAACAGATATCAAGGGATTAGATCTGATAGAGTGCCTAAAGAATTATGGGTGGAAGTTTGTAATATGGTACAGGAGCCAGCAATCAAAATCATCTGCAAGAAAAAGAAATGCAAAAAGGCAAAATGTGTTGTCTGAAAAGGCCTTACAAAAAGCTGAGAAAAGAAGAGAAGTGAAAGGCAAAGGAGAAAGGGAAAGATATACTCATTTAAATACAGAGTTCCAAAGAATAGCAAGGAGAGATAAGACAGCTTTCATAAGTGATCAATGCAAAGAAATAGAGGAAAACAATAGAATGGGAAAGACTAGAGATGTCTTCAAGAAAATTAGAGATACCAAGGGAACATTTTCTGCAAAGATGGGCACAATAAAGGACAGAAATGATATGGACCTAATAGAAAAAGAAGATAGTAAGAATAAGTGATAAGAATACACAGAAGAACTATACAAGGAAGACCTTAATGATCCAGATAACTACAATTGTGTAATCACTCATGTAGATACAGAAATCTTAGAATGCAGAGTCAAATGGGCCTTAGGGAGCATAACTACAAGCATCACCACAATTCCAATGGAGGTGATGGAATGCCAGTTGAGCTATTTCATATCCTAAAAGATGATATTGTTAAAGTGCTGCGCTCAGTATGAGAGCAAATTTGGAAAGCTCAGTGGTGGCCACAGGACTGAAAAAGATGCTTTCATTCCAATCTCAAAGAAGAACAATTCAAAGACATTTATACTATTATAAAATTGTATTAGTTACACATGGTGGAAAGGTTATGCTCAAAATCCTTACAGCTTGACTTTAGCAGTATATGACCTGAGAACTTCCAGATGTAGAAGATCAGCATCAAAGAGCAGAGGAACCAAATATTAAATTGTCAACACTCACTGGATCATGGAGAATGCAAGCAAATTCCAGAAAAAAAAAAATCTACCACTCCTTCATTGACTACATAAATACCTTTGACTATTTGGATCACAATAAACAGTGGAGAATTCTTAATGAGTTGTGGATATCAAACTACCTTACCTGGCTCCTGAAAAATCAGTATGCAGATCAAGAAGCAATAGTTAGACCTAGAATGGAACAACAAACTGCTTCAAAATTGGAAAAGGAGCACAACAAGGCTGCATATTGTCACCCTGCTTATTGTACTTATACGCTGAGTACATTATGCAAAATCCCAAGCCACATGAAGCCCAAGCTGGAATCAGCATTGCCCAGAAAAATAAGAGTTACCTCAGATATGCAGATGACACTGCCCTGATGGCAGAAAGTGAAGAGCAACTAAAGAACCTCTTGATGAAGTTGAAACAGGAGAGTGAAAAAGTTGGCTTAAAACTAATCTTTCATGGCATCCAGTCCCATCACTTCATGGCAAATAGACAGGGAAGAAATAGAAACAGTGGCAGATTTTATTTCCTTAGGCTCCAAAATCACTGCAGATGGTGACTGCAGCCAATAAATTAAAAGAAGTTTTCTCCTCAGAAGAAAAACTATGAGCAATCTAGACAGCCTATTAAAAATCAAAGACTTTACTTTTCAGACAAGTTGCATATAGTCAAAGCTTTGGTTTTTCCAGTTGTTATGTGTGGATGTGAGATGGACCGTAATGAAGGCTGAACACTAAAGAATTGATGCTTTTTTACTGTGGGGTTGGAGATGACTCTTGAGAGGCCCTTGGACTACAAGGAGATCCAACCAGTCAGTCCTAAAGGAGATAAACCGTGGACATTCATTGGAAAGACTGATGCTGATGGTGAAGCTCCAATACATTGGCCACCTGATGCAAAGAGCCAACCAGTTAGAAATGGCCTTGATAATGGGAATGACTGATGGCAATCAGAGAAAGAGATGACAGAGGACAAGATGTTTTGATGGCATCACCAACTCAATTAACATGAGTTTGAACAAGCTCCGGAAGGTGGCAGAGGACAGGGAAGCATGGTAAGCTGCAGTTCATGGTGTCACAAAGAGTCAGACACGACTAAACAACAGTAGTCTTCTCCATTACCACACTTCAAAAGCATCAATTCTTTGGCATTCTGCCTTCTTTACAGTCCTTAGCATATCCGTACATAACTAGTGGAAAAAACATAGCTTTGACTTCAGAGACCTTTCTTGGCAAAGTTATGTATCTGCTTTTAAATGTGCTGTCTATGTTTCCTTCCAAGGAGCAAGCATCTTTTAATTTAATGTCTACAGTCATCATCTGCAGTGATTGTGGAGCCCAAGAAAATGCAATCTGTCACTGCTTCCTCCTTTTCAACATCTATTTGTCATGAAGTGATGAGACCAGATGTCACGATCTTAGGTTTTTTTTTTTTTCTTTATGTTGAATTTCAAACCAGTTTGTTTTTTTTTTTACTTTCCTCTTTCACCCTCATCAAGATGGTCTTTAATTCCTCTTCACTGTCTGCCATTTATTATCTGTATATCTGAAAACAAAATTGTAAAATCAACTATAACAACAGTGAACTGTTAATGAATATACATAAGATGTAAAATATAATACCCCCCAAATAAAGCATTGGGGGGAGGAGTAAAAAGGGGGAAAGCCTTAGAAATATTTTATCTTAAATGACTATCAGTCTAAATTACTTAACCTCATAGTAACCACAGACCCAAATCCTAAATANGCAGGAATCCCTCAGAAGAAATGGAGTAGCCATCATGATCAACAGAAGAGTCCGAAATGCAGTACTTGGATGCAATCTCAAATACGACAGAATGATCTCTGTTCTTTTCCAAGGCAAACCATTCAATATCACAGTAATCCAAGTCTATGCCCCAACCAGTAACACTGAAGAAACTTAAGTTGAATGGTTCTATGAAGACCTACAAGACCTTTTACAGCTAACACCCAAAAAAGATGTCCTTTTCATTATAGGGGACTGGAATGCAAAAGTAGGAAGTCAAGAAACATCCTGGAGTAACAGGCAAATTTGGTCTTGGAATGTGAAATGAAGCAGGGCAAAGACTAATAGAGTTTTGCCAAGAAAATGCACTGGTCATAGCAAACACCCTCTTCCAACAACACAAGAGAAGACTCTACACATGGACATCACCAGATGGTCAACACCAAAATCAAATTGATTATATTCTCTGCAGCAAAAGATGGAGAAGCTCTATACAGTCCAGAAAAACAATACCAGGAGCTGACTGTGGCTCAGATCAAGAACTCCTTATTACCAAACTCAGACTCAAATTGAAGAAAGTAGAGAAAACCACTAGACCATTCAGGTATGACCTAAAACAAATCCCTTATGATTATACAGTGGAAGTGAGAAATAGATTTAAGGGCCTAGATCTGATAGATAGAATGCTGATGAACTTGGAATGAGGTTCGTGACATTGTACAGGAGACAGGGATCAAGATCATCCTCAAGGAAAAGAAATGCAAAAAAGGAAAATGGCTATATGGGGAAGCATTACAAATAGCTGTGAAAAGAAGAGAAGCAAAAAGCCAAGGAGAAAAGGAAAGATATAAGCATCTGAATGCAGAGTTCCAAACAACGGCAAGAAGAGACAAGAAAGCCTTCTTCAGCGATCAAAGCAAAGAAATAGAGCAAAACAACAGAACGGGAAAGACTGGAGATGTCTTCCAGAAAATTAGAGATACCAAAGGAACATTTCATGCAAACATGGGCTCGATAAAGGACAGAATTGGTATGGACCTAACAGAAGCTGAAGATATTAAGAAGAGATGGCAAGTATATACAGAAGAACAATACAAAAAGGATCTTCATGAGCTAGATAAACACGATGGTGTGATCACTCATCTAGAGCCAGACATCCTGGAATGTGAAGTCAAGTGGGCCTTGAAAAGCATCACTACAATCAAAGCTAGTGGAGGTGATGGCATTCCAGTAGAGCTCGTTCAAATCCTGAAAGATGATGCTGTGAAAGTGCTGCACTCAATATGCCAGCAAATTTGGAAAACTCAGCAGTGGCCACAGGACTGGAAAAGGTCAGTTTTCATTCCAATCCCAAAGAATGGCAATGCCAAGAAATGCTCAAACTATCGCACAATTGCACTCATCTCACATGCTAGTAAAGTAATGCTCCAAATTCTCCAAGCCAGGCTTCAGCAATACGTGAATCATGAATTTCCTGATGTTCAAGCTGGCTTTTGAAAAGGCAGAGGAACCAGAGATCCAATTGCCAACATCCGCTGGATCATGGAAAAAGCAAGAGAGTTCCAGAAAAACATCTATTTCTGCTTTATTGATTATGCCAAAGCCTTTCACTGTGAGGATCACAATAAACTGCGGAAAATTCTGGAAGAGATGGGAATATCAGACCACCTAACCTGCCTCTTGAGAAATCTGTATGCAGGTCAGGAAGCAACAGTTAGAACTGGACATGGAACAACAGACTGGTTCCAAATAGGAAAATGAGTACGTCAAGGCTGTATATTGTCACCCTGTTTATTTAACTTATATGCAGAGTACACCATGAGAAACGCTGGAGTGGAAGAAACACATGCTGGAATCATGATTGCCTGGAGAAATATCAATAACCTCAGATATGCAGATGACACCACCCTTATGGCAGAAAATGAAGAGGAACTAAAAAGCCTCTTGATGAAAGTGAAAGAGGAGAGTGAAAGAGTTGGCTTAAAGCTCAATATTCAGAAAACGAAGATCATGGCATGCTGTCCTATCATTCCATGGGAAATAGGTGGAGAAACAGTGGAAACAGTGTCAGACTTTATTTTTGGGGACTCCAAAATCACTGCAGATGATTATTGCAGCCATGCAATTAAAATATTCTTACTCCTTGGAAGAAAAGTTATGAGCAACCTAGATAGCATATTCAAGAGCAGAGACATTACTCTGCCAACTAAGTTCCGTCTCGTCAAGGCTATGGTTTTTCCAGTGGTCATGTGTGGATGTGAGAGTTGGACTGTGAAGAAAGCTGAGCACTTAAAAATTGATGCTTTTGAACTGTGGTGTTGGAGAAGAGTCTTGAGAGTCCCTTGAACTGCAAGGAGATCCAACCAGTCCATTCTGAAGGAGATCAATCCTGGGATTTCTTTGGAGGGAATGATGCTAAAGCTGAAACTCCAGTACTTTGGCCACCTCATGTGAAGAATTGACTCATTGCAAAAGACTGATGCTGGGAGGGATTGGGGGCAGGAGAAGAAGGGGACGACAAAGGATGAGATGGCTGGATGGCATCACTGACTCGATGGATGCTAGTCTGAGTGAACTCCGGGAGATGGTGATGGACAGGGAGGACTGGCGTGCTGAGATTCATGGGGTCGCAAAGAGTTGGACATGACTGAGCGACTGAACTGAACTGATGCACCAGTATGTTCATTGCAGCACTATTTACAATAGCCAGGACATAGAAACAATCTAAATATAACATTCACAGATAAATGGATAATAAAGATGTGGTGCATATTTATACAATATTACCCAACCATAAAATGAAATAGTGCAATTTGCAGGACTCCCTGATAGCTGAGTTGGTAAACGATCCGCCTGCAATGCAGGAGACTCTGGTTCAATTCTTGGGTGGGAAAGAACCCCTGGAGAAGGCATAAGCTACCCATTCCAGTATTCTTGGGCTTCCTTGTGGCCCAGCTGGTAAAGAATCCGCCTGCAGTGTGGGAGATTTAGGTTCTATCCCTGGAGAAGGGGAAGGATACCCAGTATTTCTCCACTCCAGTATTCTGGCCTGGAGAATTCCAAGGACAGTATAGTCCATGGGGTCACAAAGATTCGGACACAACTGAGTCACTTTCACTTTCAGAAGGACCTAGAGGCTTTTGTACAGAATGAAGTATAATCAGAAAGAAAAAAAAAAATAATATCACTTACATGTGGAATATAAAAAAATGGTACAAATGAACTCACTCAGTCCAGTTCAGTTCAGTCTCTCAGTCGTGTCCGACTCTTTGCAACCCTGTGAATCATAGCACGCCAGGCCTCCCTGTCCAACACCAACTCCTAGAGTTCGCTCAGACTCATGTCCATCGAGTCAGTGATGCCATCCAGCCATCTCATCCTCGGTCGTCCCCTTCTCCTCCTGCCCCCAATCCCTCGCAGCATCAGAGTCTTTTGCAATGAGTCAGCTCTTCGGATAAGGTGGTAAAGCACTGGAGTTTCAGCTTTAGCATCATTCCTTCCAAAGAATTCCAGGGCTGATCTCCTTTAGAATGGACTAGTTGGATGTCCTTGCAGTCCAAGGGACTCTCAAGAGTTTTCTCCAACACCACAGTTCAAAAGCATCAAGTCTTCAGTGCTCAGCCTTCTTCACAGTCCAACTCTCACATCCATACATGAACACAGGAAAAACCATAGCCTTGACTAGACGGACCTTAGTCGGGAAAGTAATGTCTCTGCTTTTGAATATGCTATCTAGGTTGGTCATAACTTTTCTTCCAAGGAGTAAGTGTCTTTTAACTTCATGGCTGAAGTCACCATCTGCAGTGATTTTGGAGCCAAAAAAATAAAATCTGACCCTGTTTCCACTGTTTCCCCATCTATTTCCCATGAAGTGATGGGACTGGATGCCATGATCTTCATTTTCTGAATGTTGAGCCTTAAGCTGTTTTTCACTCTCCTCTTTCACTTTCTTCAAGAGGCTTTTTAGTTCCTCTTCACTTTCTGCCATAAGGGTGGTGTCATCTGCATATCTGAGGTTATTGATATTTCTCCCAACGATCTTGAGTCCAGCTTTGTTTCTTCCAGTCCAGTGTTTCTCATGATGTACTCTGTATAGAGGTTAAATAAGCAGGGTGACAACATACAGCCTTGACGTACTCCTTTTCCTATTTGGAACAAGACTGTTCCATGTCCAGTTCTAACTATTGCTTCCTGACCAGCATACAGATTTCTCCAGAGGCAGGTCAGGTGGTCTGGTATTCCCATCTTTCTCAGAATTTTCCACAGTTTATTGTGATCCACACAGTCAAAAACTTTGGCATAGTCAATAAAGCGGAAATAGATTTTTTTCTGGAACTCTCTTGCTTTTCCCATGATCCAGCAGATGTTGGCAATTTGATCTCTGGTTCCTCTGCCTTTTCTAAAACCAGCTTCAACATCAGGAACTATGGAACGAACTCACTAGCCAAATCGAAGAAGAGTCACAGATGTAGATTACGAGCTTAGGGTTATCAAAGGGGAAATGGAGGCTGGAAAACTTGGGAGATTGAGATTGACGTATATACACTCCTGTGTAAAAAGTAGATAACTAATGATAACCTACTGTTTAGTATGGGGAACTCCACTCAATTATCTTGGGAATCCTAAAAGGGACAGAAATTAAAAATAATAATAATATAAGAAAATAAAGGTTATATTTCATTTATACCTATTATTAAAAAAAATAAAGAGTGAATATATGTATGTGTATTGCTGATTTATTTGGCTGTACAGCAGAAACTAACACAATATTGTAAAGCAAGCATATTCTGATATAACAATTTTAAATTACATTTAACTGATAACAATAAAATTAATTTCCAGTAAAATAAATAAATATCTATAAATTGCTCTCCTGGGTATTTTTTCTGAAGAAAAGTAAATTACTAATTGAAAAATATATTTGCACCTCATTCTTCATTGTAACCTTGGCTGCAGTAGCCAAGATATGGAAGCAAATTAAGTGTCCATCAACAGATAAACTAATAAATAAGTGGTTTTATATAGGCTGTAATATTATTTCACCATAAAGAAAAATGAAATGTTGCTATTTGAGACACCATGGATGAATCTCAGGGGTGTTTTGCTCAGCATAACAGTGGAATGTGTTTATAGGTATTAATATTCCTCACATCCAACATACAAAATAGAGATAATCATTATTCCCTTTTTAACCACAGAAAAATGAAGCTTAGAGATGTGTCCCAAATTAACAGATAGACCAGGATTTAAATTCAAGCTATTTGACATGAGACCTCTTGCTTTTCCCATTGTAGAATACAAATATTGAAATATGCATGGATTAATTTTAATTTTCTAGTCACTGACTCATTCTTTTTCTGCTTGGAGTTTTTGTTTGTTGTTTTCTGTTTTGTTTTGTTTTGTTTTTTATTTTCCTTTGTTCTATAAATTTCTTTGAGGTTAACAGTTTTCATAATCTGACACCACATTCAACAGTTTTATGCCAAACTGCCTCAAATATTTGTATTATCTTTCTGACCTTACTTCACAAATGCAACTGAATTTTTGAGACACCCGATGCCTCATTTGATGAATTATTTGACCATGTTCACTTAATAAAGTAAAGGTAGGATTAGGGGAGGAGAAAAACAAGTTTGTGCTTTTAAAGACCTGGACTGTACTAAATTCTCTACAGAAAATTAACTCCTTAATATTTTTTAATATAAATTTATTTATTTTTATTGGAGATTAATTACTTTACAATATTGTATTGGTGTTGCCATACATCAACATGAATCCATCACAGTTATACACGTGTTCCCCATCCTGAACCCCCTCCCTCATCCCTCCCCATACCATCCCTCTGGGTTATCCCAGTGCACCAGCCCCAAGCATCCAGTATCATGCATCAAACCTGGACTGGAGATTCATTTCATATTTTATATTATACATGTTTCAATGCCATTCTCCCAAATCATCCCACCTTTTCCCTCTCCCATAGAGTGACAATACATCTATGTTCTTCTATACATCTGCGTCTCTTTTGCTGTCTCGCATACAGGGTTATTGTTACCAATTTTCTAAATTCTATATATATGTTTTAGTATACTATATTGGTGTTTTTCTTTCTGGCTTACTTCACTCTGTATAATAAGCTCCAGTTTCATCCACCTCATTAGAACTGATTCAAATGAATTCTTTGTAATGGCTGAGTAATACTCCATTGTGTATATGTACCACAGCTCTCTTATCCATTCATCTGCTGATGGACATCTAGGTTGCTTCCATGTCCTGGCTATTATAAAGAGTGCTGTGATGAACATTGGGGTGCACGTGTCTCTTTCAATTCTGATTTCCTCGGTGTGTATGCCCAGCAGTGGGATTGCTGGGTCATAGTGAAAGTGAAAGTGAAGTCGCTGAGCTGTGTCCTACTCTTTGCGACCCTGTGGACTGTAGCCCACCAGGCTCCTCCGTCCATAAGGCAGTTTTATTTCCAGTTTTTTTAAGGAATCTCCACACTCTTCTCCATAGTGGCTGTACTAGTTTTCATTCCCACCAACAGTGTAAGAGGGTTCCCTTTTCTCCACACCCTCTCCAGCATTGATTTGCATTTCTCTGATAATGAGTGATGTTGAGCATCTTTTCATGTGTTTGTTAGCCATCTGTATGTCTTCTTTGGAGAAATGTCTATTTAGTTCTTTGGCCCATTTATTTATTGTGTCATTTATTTTTCTGGAATTGAGCTGCATAAGTTGCTTGTATATTGTTAAGATTAGTTGTTTGTCAGTTGCTTCATTTGCTATTATTTTCTCCCATTCAGAAGGCTGTCTTTTCACCTTGCTTATAGTTTCTTTTGTTGTGCAGAAGCTTTTAGGTTTAATTAGGCCCCATTTATTTATTTTTGCTTTTATTTCCAATATTCTGGGAGGTGGGTCATAGAGGATCCTGCTTTGACGTATGTCGGAGAGTGATTTCCCTATGTTCTCTGCTAGGAGTTTTATAGTTTCTGGTCTTACGTTTAGATCTTAATCCATTTTCAGTTTATTTTTGTGTACGGTATTAGAAAGTGTTATAGTTTCATTCTTTTAAAAGTGGTTGACCAGTTTTCCCAGCTCCATTTGTTAAAGAGATTGTCTTTAATCCATTGTATATTCTTGTCTCCTTTGTTGAAGATAAGGTGTCCATAGGTGTGTGGATTTATCTCTGCGCTTTCTATTTTGTTCCATTGATTTATATTTCTGTCTTTGTGCCAGTACCATACTGTCTCGATGACTGTGGCTTTGTACTAGAGCCTGAAGTCAAGCAGGTTGATTCCTCCAGTTCCATTCTTCTTTCTCAAAATTACTTTGGCTACTTGAGGTTTTTTGTATTTCCATACAAATCGTGAAATTGTTTGTTCTAGCTCTGTGAAAAATACCATTGCTAGCTTTATAGGGCAGAGAAGGCAATGGCAACCCACTCCAGTACTCTTGCCTGGAAAATCCCATGGATGGAGGAGCCTGGTATGCTGCAGTACATGGGGTCACTAAGGGTCGGACACAACTGAGTGACTTCAGTTTCTCTTTTCACTTTCATGCATTGGAGAAGGAAATTGCATCCCACTCCAGTGTTCTTGCCTGGAGAAACCCAGGGAAGGGGGACGTGGTAGGCTGCCATCTGTGGGGTCCAACAGAGTCAGACACGACTGATGTGACTTAGCAGCAGCAGCAGCAGCTTCATAGGGATTGCAGTGAATCTATAGATTGCTTTGGGTAGTATACTCGTTTTCACTATATTGATTCTTCTGATCCATGAACATGGTATATTTCTCCATCTATTAATGTCCTCTTTGATTTCTTTCACCAATGTTTTATAGGTTCTATATATAGATCTTTTGTTCCTTTAGGTAGATATATTCCTAAGTCTGTTATTCTTTTTGTTGCAATGGTGAATGGAATTGTTTCCTTATTTTCTCTCTCTATTTTCTCATTTTTAGTGTAAAGGAATGCAAGGGATTTCTGTGTGTTGATTTTATATCCTGCAACTTTACTGTATTCATTGATTAGCTCTAGTAATTTTCTGGTGGAGTCTTTAGGGTTTTCTATGTAGAGGATCATGTCATCTGCAGAGTTTTACTTCTTCTTTTCCATTTTGGATTCCTTTTCTTTTTCTGCTCTGATTGCTGTGGCCAAAACTTCCAGAACTATGTCGAATAGTAGTGGTGAGAGTGGGCACCCTTGTCTTGTTCCTGACTTTAGGGGAAATGCTTTCAGTTTTTCACCATTGAGGATAATGTTTGCTGTGGGTTTGTCATATATAGCTTTCATTATGTTGAGATGTTCCTTCTATTTCCGCTTTTGGAGGGTTTTTTTTTTTTTAATCATAAATGGATGTTAAATTTTGTTCAAAGGCTTTCTCTCCATCTATTGAGATAATCATGTGGTTTTATTTTTCAGTTTGTTAATGTAGTGTATTATGTTGATTGATTTGCAGATATTGAAAAATCCTTGCATCCCTGGGATAAGCCCACTTGGTCATGGTGTATGATCTTTTTAATGCATTGTTGGATTCTGATTGCTAGAATTTTGTTGAGGATTTTTGTATCTATGTTCATCAGTGATATTGGCCTGTAGTTTTCTTTTTTGTGGCATCTTTGTCAGGTTTTGGTATTAGGGTGATGGTGGCCTCATTGAATGAGTTTGTAAGTTTGCCTTCCTCTGCAATTTTCTGGAAGAGTTTGAGCAGGATAGGTGTCAGCTCTTCTCGAAATTTTTGGTAGAATTCAGCTGTGAAGCCATCTGGACATGGGCCTTTGTTTGCTGGAAGATTTCTGATTACAGTTTCAATTTCAATGCTTGTGACGGGTCTGTTACGATGTTCTATCTCTTCCTGGTTCAATTTGGAAAGTTGTACTTTTCTAAGAAATTGTCCATTTCTTCCACATTGTCCACTTTACTGGCATATAATTGCTGATAGTAGTCTCTTATGATCCTTTGTATTTCTGTGTTGTCTGTTGTGATCTCTCTATTTTCATTTGTAATTTTATTGATTTGATTTTTCTCCCTTTGTTTCTTGATGAGTCTGGCTAATGGTTTGTCAGTTTTACTTATCCTTTCAAACAACCAGCTTTTGACTTTGTTTCTTTTTGTTATAGTCTCTTTTGTTTCTTTTGCATTGATTTTTGCCCTAAGTTTTAAGATTTCTTTCCTTCTACTAACCCTGGCGTTCTTCATTTCTTCCTCTTCTAGTTGCTTTAGGTGTAGAGTTAGGTTATTTATTTGACTTTTTTCTTTTTTTGTTTTTCTTGAGCTATGCCTGTATTGTTATGAACTTTCCACTTAGCACTGCTTTTACAGTTTCATACAGGGTTTGGGTTGTTGTGCTTTCATTTACATTCATTTCTATGCATATATTGATTTCTTTTTTATTTCTTCTGTGATTTGTTGGTTATTCAGCCTCCATTTGTTGGAATTTTCAATAGTTTTTCTCCTGTATTGAGATGTAATCTTACTTCATTGTGGTCAGAAAAGATGCTTGGAATGATTTCAATTTTTTTTTGAATTTACCAAGGCTAGATTTATGGCCCAGGATGTGATCTATCCTGGAGAAAGTTCCGTGTACACTTGATAAAAAGGTGAATTCATTGTTTTGGGGTGAAATGTCCTGTAGATGTCAATTAGGTCCAACTGGTCTATTGTATCATTTAAAGTTTGTGTTTCCTAGTTAATTTTCTGTTTAGTTGATCTATCCATACGTGTGAGTGGGATATTAAGTTCAGTTCAATCGCTCAGTCATGTCGCCTTTTTGCGACCACATGGATTGCAGCACGCCTAGCCTCCCTGTCCATCACAAACTCCCGAAGTTCACTCAGACTCACGTCCATCGAGTCAGTGATGCCATCCAGCCATCTCATCCTCTGTTGTCCCCTTCTCCTTCTGCCCCCAATCCCTCCCAGCATCAGAGTCTTTTCCAATGAGTCAACTTTTCGCATGAGTTGGCCAAAGTACTGGAGTTTCAGCTTTAGCATCATTCCTTCCAAAGAAATCCCAGGGCTGATCTCCTTCAGAATGGACTGGTTGGATCTCCTTGCAGTCCAAGGGACTCACAAGACTCTTCTCCAACACCACATTTCAAACGCATCAATTCTTCGGCACTCAGCCTTCTTCACAGTCTAACTCTCACATCCATGCATGACCACTGGAAAAACCATAGCCTTGACTAGACGGATCTTTGTAGACAAAGTAATGTCTCTGCTTTTCAATATGCTATCTAGATTAGTCATAACTTTTCTTCCAAGGAGTAAGCATCTTTTAATTTCATTGCTGCAGTCACCATCTGCAGTGATTTTGGAGCCCCCCAAAATAAAGTCTGACACTGTTTCCACTGTTTCCCCTTCTATTTCTCATGAAGTGATGGGACCGGATTCCATGATCTTCGTTTTCTGAATGTTGAGCTTTAAGCCAAGTTTTTCACTCTCCTCTTTCACTTTCTTCAAGAGGCTTTTTAGTTCCTCTTCACTTTCTGCCATAAAGGTGGTGTCATCTGCATATCTGAGGTTATTGATATTTCTCCCGACAATCTTGAGTCCAGCTTGTGTTTCTTCCACTCCAGCGTTTCTCATGATGTACTCTGCATAGAAGTTAAATAAGCAGGGTGACAATATACAGCCTTGACGTACTCCTCTTCCTATTTGAAACCAGTCTGTTGGTCCATGCCCAGTTCTAACTGCTGCCTCCTGACCAGCATACAGATTTCTCCAGAGGCAGGTCAGGTGGTCTGGTATTCGCATCTCTCTCAGAATTGTCCACAGTTTGTGATCCACAAAGTCAAACGCTTTGGCATAGTCAATAAAGCAGAAATAGATGTTTTTTTCTGGAAGTCTCTTGCTTATTCCATGATCCAGCGGATGTTGGCAATTTGATCTCTGGTTCTTCTGCCTTTTCTAAATCCAGCTTGAACATCTGGAAGTTCACAGTTGAAGTATTGCTGAAACCTGGCTTTGAGAATTTTGAGCATTACTTTACTAGCATGTGAGATGAGTGCAATTGTCCAGTACTTTGGGCATTCTTTGGCATTGCCTTTCTTTGAGATTGGTATGAAAACTGACCTTTTCCAGTCCCGTGGCCACTGCTGAGTTTTCCAAATTTGCTGGCATATTGAGTGCAGCAGTTTCACAGCATGTGTTATTGTTAATTTCCCCTTTCATACTTGTTAGCATTTGTCTTACATATTGTGGTGCTATTTTGGGTGTATATATATTATAATTGTTTTATCTTCTTAGATTGATCCTTTGATCATTATGTAGTGTCCTTCTTTGTCTCTTTTCACAGTCTTTGTTTTAAAGTCTATTTTATCTGATATGAATATTGCTACTCCTGCTTTCTTTGGTCTCTATTTACATGGAAACTATTTTTCCAATCCTTTACTTTCAGTCTGTATGTGTCCCCTATTTTGATGTGGGTCTCTTGTAGATAACATATATAGCAGTCTTTTTCTTTTTTTATCCATTCAGCCAGTCTTTGTCTTTTGGTTGGGGCATTCAACCCATTTACATTTAGGGTAATTATTGATAAATATGATCCCATTTCCATTTACTTTATTGTTTTGTGTTAGAGTTTATACACCCTTTTTGTGTTTCCTGTCTAGAGTACATCCTTTAGCATTTGTTGGAGAGCTGGTTTGGTGGTGCTGAATTCACACAGTATTTCCTTGTCTGTAAAGCTTTTGATTTCTCCTTATTTGAATGAGATTCTTCTGGGTATAGTAATCTGGGTTGTTGGTTATTTTCTTTCATTGCTTTAATTATGTCTTGCCATTCCCTCCTGGCCTGAAGAGTTTTTATTGTAAGATCAGCTGTTATCGTTAGGGTATCCCCTTGTGTGTTATTTGTTGTTTTTCCCTTGCTGCTTTTAATATTTGTTCTTTGTGTTTGATGTTTGTTAATTTGATTATTATGTGTCTTGGGGTGTTTTGCCTTGGGTTTATCCTGTTTGGGACTCTCTGGGTTTCTGGGATTTGGGTGATGATTTCCTTCCCCATTTTTAGGAAGTTTTCAACTATTATCTCCTCAAGTATTTTCTCATAGTCTTTCTTTTTGTCTTCTTCTTCTGGGACTCCTATGATTCGAATGTTGTGGCACTTAACACTGTCCTGGAGGTTTCTGAGATTGTCCTCCTTTCTTTTAATTCTTTTTTTTTTCTTTCTTCCTCTCTGATTCATCTATTTCTACTTTTCTATCTTCTAATTCATTAATCCTATATTCTGTCTTTGTTGTTCTACTATTAGTTGCCTCCAGAGTGTTTTTGATCTCATTTATTGCATTATTCATTATATATTGACTCTTTTTTATTTCTTCTAGGTCCTTGTTAAACCATTCTTGCATCTTCTTAATCCTTGTCTCCAGGCTATTTATCTGTGATTCCATTTTTATTTCAAGATTTTGGATCATTTTCACTATTATTATTTGGAATTCTTTATCAGGTAGATTCCATATCTCTTTCTCTTTTGTTTGGTTTGGTGGGCGTTTATTCTGTTCTTTTACCTGCTGGGTATTCCTCTGTCTCTTCATCTTATTTATATTGCTGCGTTTAGGGTGGCCTTTCTGTATTCTGGCAGTTTGTTGAGTTCTCTTTATTGTGGAGTTTCCTCGCTCTAGGTGGGGTTGTACAGATGGCTTGTCAAGGTTTCTTGGTTAGGGAAGCTTATGTCGGTCTTCTGGTGGGTGGAACTGGATTTCTCCTCTCTGGAGTGCAATGAAGTGTCCAGTAATGAATTATGAGATGCCAATGGTTTTGGAGTAACTTTGGGTGGCCTGTTTATTGGAGCTCAGGTCTGTGTTCCTGTGTTGCTGGAGAATTTGCATGGTATCTATTGCTCTGGAACTTGTTGACCCTTGGGTGGTGCTTGGTTTCAGTGTAGGTATGGAGGCGTTTGATGAGCTCCTGTCAATTAATATTCCCTAGAGAAAGGAGTTCTTGGTGTTCTCAAGGTTTGGATTTAAGCCTCCTGCTTCTTGTTTTCAGTCTTATTTTTACAGTAGTCTCAAGACTTCTCCTTCTATACAGCACCATTGATAAAACATCTAGGTTAAAGATGAAAAGTTTCTCCACAATGAGGGAAACCCAGAGAGATTCACAGAGTTACATGGAGAAGAGAAGAGGGAGGAAGAAGTTAGAGGTGACCCGAATGAGATGAGGTAGAATCAGTAGAGGATAGAGCAAGCTAGCCAGTAATCACTTCCTTATGTGTACTGCACAACTGGACCACTCAGAGATGCTCACAAAGTTATACAGAGAAGAGAAGAGGGAGGAAGGAGACCGAGGTGGCCAGGAGGATAAAAGGGGGGAATCAAAAGGAGCGAGATAGATCCAGCCAGTAATTAGTTCCCTAAGTGTTCTCCACCGTCTGGAACACAGAAATTCAGAGTTGGGTAGAGAAGAGGGGGTATGGAGGAGACACAGGCAACCTGGTGGAGAAAAAGGAGAGTCCAAAGGAGGAGAGAGCAGTCAAACCAGTAATCTCACTTCCAAGTAAAAATGGGTAATGAAGATTGGGTTCTTAAAGGTACAAAATTGATAACAAATACCAAAAAGCAAAGATTAAAAATTTAGAGTAGAGTTTGGAATTTCAAAAATACATTATTAANAAGGCTCCCTTGTTCAGTTGCACTGTGGGGAGGGAGGGATGATGCAAACAACACTGGCATGTGCTCGCAATGCCTCAACCACACTGGGCCTGTCCCTGCTCATGGCGGATGCGCCCGCCCTGCCCACATTGCTCAGGCACTAGGTTGCTCCACCGGGAACCAACTAGGCCAGCCCTGGGTGCATGCAACTTCCAGGTCTAAGCTGCTCAGATTTAGGCACTCAGAGGCGCAGACTCGGTTGGGCCTGCGTTTTGTGCCCTTCCCAGGTCCGAGCAGTTCAGGTGATAAAGTGTTTGGTGAGCACAGTTTCTGCGACTTATCGCCTCCCCTGTCCCTGCCGCTCAGTTTTCTGGGCGTACAAACAGTGCATCTTCTCAGGCGGATGTTGACTCTCCAGAGCCCCAAGAAGTCTTAGTTAGCAAAGAAGCCTGCTTGCAATTTGCTAGATAATGTTTCCTTGGGGCTATGATTGCCCCCTTCTGTCTCTGGCTGCCTGTCACCAGAAGGGGATGGTCTGTATCTGGCTATTTCTGTTCAGTCCTTTGTTCTGTGCGCGGGCCTGGAAGTGTCTTAGGGCTTTTCGTGTTGTAGCTATCTCACAGTCTGGTTTGCTAGCCCAAGTTAGTTCTCTCAGATTGCTCTTGGGGCATTCAGGCCAGATTCTTAATCTTAGCCATGCAGCCCGTGCCTCCCTGCCCAGCCCCTGCTTACTAGTGGTGGATGCAGGCATCTGTGCTGCAGATGTAAGGCCTCCCCAGACAGCCATTTTGCATTTTCGTTTGTGTTTTTCTTAGAGATGGTCTTGGTCACTACCTCCTGTACAATGTCTCAAAGCTCCACTCATAGTTCTTCAAGCAGTCTATCAGATATAATCCCTTGAATTTACTTGTCACTTCCACTGTATAATGATGATTTGATTTAGATCATACCTATATGGTCTAGTGGTTTTCCCTACTTTCTTCAATTTAAGTCTGAATTTGGCAATAAGGAATTCATGATCTGAGCCACAGTCAGCTCCCAGTTTTGTTTTGCTGACTCCATATGCCTTCTCCATCTTTGGCTACAAAGAATATAATAAATTTGATTTTGGTATTGACCATCTGGTGATGTCCATGTATGGAGTCTTCTTTTGTGGTCTTGGAAGAGAGTGTTTGCTATGACCAGTGTACTATCTTGGTGAATCTCAGTTAGGCTTTATCATGCTTCATTTTGTACTCCAAGGCCAAACTTGGCTGTTACTCCAGGAAGCTCTTGACTTCTTACTTTTGCATTCCAGTGCCTTATGATGAAAAGTATCTTTTTGGGCTGTTAGTTCTAGAAGGTCTTGCAAGTCTTCATAGAACCGTTCAATTTCAGCTTCTTCAGCATTACTGGTTTGGACATAGACTTGGATTACTGTGATATTGAATAGTTTGCCTTGGAAATAAACAGAGATTATTCTGTCATTTTTGACATTGCACCCCAGTACTGCATTTTGGACTCTTGTTGACTATGAGAGCTACTCCGTTTCTCCTAAGGGATTCTTGCCCACAGTAGTAGATATAATGGTCATCTCAACTAAATTTACCCATTCCAGTCCATTTTAATTGATTCCTAAAATATTAACATTCACTCTTGCCCATCATCTGTTTGACTCACTTCCAATCTACCTTGATTCATGGACCTAACATTTCAGGTTTCTATGCAATATTGTTTTTTTACAACATCAGAAGTTACTTCCATCACCTGTCACATCCACAATGGGGCACTGTTTTCACATTGCCTCTGTCTCTTCGTTCTTCTGAAGTTATTTCTCCACTCTTTGCCAATAGCATATTGGCCTTCTACTGACCTGGGGAGTTCATCTTTCCGTGTCATATATTTTTGTATTTTCATACTGCTCATGGGCTTCTCAAAGCAAGGATACTAAAGTGGTTTTGCCATTCCCTTCTCCAGTGGACCACTTTTTGTCAGAACTCTTCACAATGACGTGTCCATCTTGGATGGCCTTACACAGCATTGTTCATAGTTTCATTGAGTTAAACAAGGCTGTGGTCCATTTAATTGGTTTGATTAGTTTTCTGTGACTGTCGTTTTCATTCTCTCTGCCCCCTGACAATAAAGGACAGTAAGGACATGGACCTAACAGAAGTAGAAAGTATTATAAAAAGGTGGCAAGAATACACAGAATAACTATACAGAAAAGATCTTCATGACCCAGAAAACCATGATACTGAGATCACTCACCTAGAGCCAGACATTCTGAAATCCAAAGTCAAGTGGACCTTAGGAAGCATCACTATGAACAAAGCCAGTGGAGGCAATGGAATTCCAGTTGAGCTATCTCAAATCCTAATAGATGATGCTGTTAAAGTGCAGCAATCAATGTGTCAGCAAATTTAGAAAACCCAGCAGTGGCTACAGGACTGGAAAAAAGTGAGTTTTCATTCTAATCCCAAAGAAAGGTGATGCCAAAGAATCTTCTGCACAATTGCACATATCTCATACACTAGCAAAGTAATGCTCAAAATTCTTCAAGCCAGGCTTCAATAGTACATCAATCCAGAACTTCCATATGTACACGCTGGATTTAGAAAAGGAATAGGAACCAGATATCAAATTGCCAACATTCACTGGATCACAGAAAATGCAAGAGAGTTCCAGAAATACATCTACTTCTGCTCTATTGACTATGCCAAAACTTTTGACTGTGGATCACAACAAACTGTGCAAAATACTTCAAGAGATGGAAATACTGGACCACCTAACTTGCCTCCTGAGAAATCTGTATGCAGCTCAAGAAGCAACAGTTAGAACCGGGCATGGAACAACAAACTGGTTTCAAATTGGGAAAGAAGTATGTCAAGGCTATACATTGTTACCCTGCTTGTTTAATTTCTATGCAGAGTACATCATGTATAATGACAGGTTGGAAGAAACAGAAGCTGAAATCAAGATTGCTGGAAGAAATATCAATAACCTCAGATACGCAGAGGACACCACCTTTATGGCAGAAAGTGAAGAGGAACTAAAGATCCTCCTGATGAAAGTTAAGGAGTAGAGTGAAAAAAATGGGCTTAAAACTCAACATTGGAAACATTAAGATCATGGCATCTGGTCCCATCTGGTCCCATTTCATGGAAAATATAAGAGGAAACCATGGAAACAGTGATAGACTTCATTTTGGGGGCCTCCAAAATCACTGCAGATGGTGACTGCAGCCATGAAATTAAAAAAACAAACAAACAAACAAAAAAAAAAACTTGCTCTTTGGAAGAAAAACAATGACTAACCTAGACAGCATATTAAAAAGAAGAGATATTGCTTTGCTGACAAAGGTCCATCTACTCAAAGCTAAGGTTTTTGCAGTAAACATGTATGGATATGAGAATTGGAGCACAAAAAGAATTGAGCACTGAAGAATTGATGCTTTTGAGCTGTGGTGTCAGAGAAGACTTTCCAGAGTCCCTTGAACTGCAAGGAGATCAAATCAGCCAACCATAAAGGAAATCAATCCTGAATATCCTTTGGAAGGATTGGTACTAAAGCAGAAACTCCAATACTTTGGCTACCTGATGCTATGAACTGGCCCATTGGAAAAGACCCTGATGTGGGGAAAGATTGAAAGCAAGAGGAGACGGGGACGACAAATGATGAGATGATTGGATGGCAACAGTGACTCGATGAATATGAGTTTGAGTAAGCTCTGGGAGTTGATGATGGACAGGGAAGCCTGGCGTGCTGCAGTCCATGGTGTTGCAAAGAGTCAGACATGACTGTGTGACTGAACTGAACTGAATTGAAGCAATATATGGGGATAGATGTAGAAAACTATTTCTCATGATGCCTCAAATATATTAGATGATGGAAATGTCCACAACTGGAACTATCACTGATCCCATGGCAAAGGAAAGCGTATTGGAAAGTCTTGAACCTCACAGTATATTTTCATGACTAGTCACCAAGTCCCTACCTAGAGAATGTAGATGAACTTTTGAAATGTTAATGAGTATTGCCCTGTTGGTTACAGTTTATTTTCCTGTTAATCAGTTATCTCTACTTTCTTCTTCCCACATGTGGAACATACTCGTACTCTCCCAATACAGCAAACCCAAAGATCCCAGGGTCTCTAACAATGCATAGTAGCTTCAGCGTCAAAAGTTGATCTAGATTCCTACAATTAAATAGTCAATAAATGTGCACTCCTACAGTAATCTGTCCAAAGCAGGATGTCAAATGCCCACAGTAAATGAAATTGGAGTCACATAGCAGTCATAGTTCCAGTCGTGTAAAGCCACTGGGCAGATGTTGTAAAGCACAGCAATTCTGGGTCTGGGGAGGAACTTTTGGTTTGACACTCATATCATGANACCCAAAGATCCCAGGGTCTCTAACAATGCATAGTAGCTTCAGCGTCAAAAGTTGGTCTAGATTCCTACAATTAAATAGTCAATAAATGTGCACTCCTACAGTAATCTGTCCAAAGCAGGATGTCAAATTCCCACAGTAAATGAAATTGGAGTCACATAGCAGTCATAGTTCCAGTCGTGTAAAGCCACTGGGCAGATGTTGTAAAGCACAGCAATTCTGGGTCTGGGGAGGAACTTTTGGTTTGACACTCATATCATGAACTCCTTATTACCAAATTCAGAAATAATTAAAGAAAGTAGGGAAAACCGCTAGACCATTCAGGTATGACCTAAATCAAATCCCTTATGATTATACAGTGGAAGTGGGAAATAGATTTAAGGGCCTAGATCTGATAGATAGAGTGTCTGATGAACTATGGAATGAGGTTTATGACATTGTACAGAGACAGGGATCAAGAACATCCCCATGGAAAAGAAATGCAAAAGCAAAATGGCTGTCTAAGGAGGCCTTACAAATAGCTGTGAAAAGAAGAGAGGTGAAAAACAAAGGAGAAAAGGAAAGATATAAGCATCTGAATGCAGAGTGCCAAAGAATAGCAAGAAGAGAAAAGAAAGCCTTCTTCAGCAATCAATGCAAAGAAATACAGGAAAAAACCGGAGTGGGAAAGACTAGAGATCTCTTCAAGAAAATTAGAGATACCAAAGGAACATTTCATGCAAAGATGGGCTCAATAAAGGACAGAAATAGTATGGGCCTAACAGAAGCAGAAGACATTAAGAAGAGGTGGCAAGAATACACAGAAGAACTGTAGAAAAATATTTCACGACCCAGATAATCAGGATGGTGTTATCATTCCTCTAGAGCCAGCCATCCTGGAATGTGAAGTCAAGTGGGCCTTAGAAAGCATCACTACGAACAAAGCTAGTGGAGGTGATGGAATTCCAGTTGAGCTAGTTCAAATCCTGAAAGATGATGCTGCGAAAGTGCTGCATTCAATATGCCAGCAAATTTGGAAAACTCAGCAGTGGCCACAGGACTGGACAAGGTCAGTTTTCATTCCAATTCCAAAGAAAGGCAATGCCAAAGAATGCTCAAACTACCACACAATTGCACTCATCTCACATGCTAGTAAAGTAATGCTCCAAATTCTCCAAGCCAGGCTTCAGCAATACCTGAACCGTGAACTTCCAGATGTTCAAGCTGGTTTTCGAAAAGGCAGAGGAACCAGAGATCCAATTGCCAACATCCGCTGGATCATGGAAAAAGCAAGAGAGTTCCAGAAAAAAAATCTATTTCTGTTTTATTGACTATGCCAAATCTTTTGACTGTGTGAATCACAATAAACTGTGGAAATTTCTGAGAGAGATTCGAATACCAGACCACCTGACCTGCCTCTGGAGAAATCTGTATGCAGGTCAGGAAGCAACAGTTAGAACTGGACATGGAACAGTCTGGTTCCAAATAGGAAAAGGAGTACGTCAAGGCTGTGTATTGTCACCCTGCTTATTTAACTTATATGCAGAGTACCTCATGAGAAACGCTGGACTGGAAGAAACACAAGCTGGAATCGAGATTGTCAGGAGAAATGTCAATAACCTCAGATATGTAGATGACACCACCCTTATGGCAGAAAGTGAAGAGGAACTAAAAAACCTCTTGATGAAAGTGAAAAAGGGAAGTGAAAAGGTTAGCTTAAAGCTCAACATTCAGAAAACAAAGATCATGGAATCCGGTCCCATCAGTTCATGAGAAATAGATGGGGAAACAGTGGAAATAATGTCAGACTATTTTTTTGGGAGGGGGCTCCAAAATCACTACAGATGGTAACTGAAGCCATGAAATTAAAAGATGCTTACTCCTTGGAAGAAAAGTTATGACCAACCTAGATAGCATATTCAAAAGCAGAGACATTACTTTGCCAACTAAGGTCCGTCTAGTCAAGGCTATGGTTTTTCCTGCGATCAGATATGGATGTGAGAGTTGGACTGTGAAGGAAGCTGAGCGCCGAAGAAATGATGCTTTTGAACTGTGGTGTTGGAGAAGACTCTTGAGAGTCCCTTAGACTGCAAGGAGATCCAACCAGTCCCTTCTGAGAGATCAATCCTGGGGTTTCTTTGGAAGGAATGATGCTAAAGCTGAAACTCCAATATTTGGCCATCTCATACAAAGAGTTGACTCACTGGAAAAGACTCTGATGCTGGGAGGTATTGGGGGCATGAGGAGAAGGGGACGACAGAGGATGAGATGGCTAGATGGCATCACTGACTCTATGGACATGAGTCTGAGTGAACTCCGGGAGTTGGTGATGGACAGGGAGGCCTGGCGTGCTGTGATTCATGGGTAGCAAAGAGTCATACACGACTGAGTGACTGAACTGAACTGAGTCTGCTTTCTGGGAGGAACACTCTCATTCACTGTTCTATATATGTTCTGGTTTACTGGCCTGAGAAGTTCTCTGTTGTTCCCTATTCTCCTTGCCACATACAGAAATGATTATTGAAGTAACCCACTACTTGTCCGTTAGAAGATTATAGCCCCAGATGTACTAGTCCAAACATTGATTTCTTTGTCCCTTAAAAATTTAGTAGACCTCATATTTTCTTGTGATTAATCATTTCCAAATGCAAGTAACATCCCCTCCCAAATAAGAAATATTTGCTTTAGAAATTTGATCCTTATATTTGTCTGCCTTCTTCACACCAAATTTCTTTCTCCAGTTAATGGTAAGCATGTTAAGTTGAACTAAAATAGAAAGGACTTTCTTAAATAAAGCTTTTGCTCTGTGAGGTTTAATCAATTAATAAGTTTTTATGGACACCATATCTTTAATCTGACATTTGTCTTGTGGTACATTAATCCATTGAAGGATTTTGATAATTTTTGAAGGCCATGTCCTTAAATGAATCTTGCCTAATATCATCATTTAAATTTGACTTTTTCAGCTTTGCCAGACTATTTTTTTCTGGAATTTTTCTAGTCCTTTAATTTCTACTTGCAAACAGTCAATTATTTTGTGTGTTTAGCTCTTTCTTTCTGCAATTACAAATTAAATTCTTAAAATAACCAGAAACACACACTACCTTGATTTTCATTTCTTTCTTCTTAGATCTGAAGTTCATCAGGTATACCATCTCCCATCAAAGTAACTAGAGAAGACAGCTTTATCAAGTGTTGTACCATCTATTAATAAAATCCAAATTGTCACTGCTTCAGGGGAAGAGAAGTGTGGAAAACTCACCTTGCTTTTCTGTGTGTTAACCTAGAAGTAATACAGGTTACTGTAGCTCTGAACAAGTTATGTGGAACTTCCCAACTGGCATGAGTGCAGGGAAACAAAAGGAATACATCAACTATTTTGTGAGTATTTCTATATCTGCCACGCATGTTTTCTAAAAATTCAGAGTTAGGTATCTTACTTGAAGCCCTTGTTTCAGAATTATTTTAGTGTCCCAAAGAAAACAATATCCAAAGAGACATTTTTCCACCACCTCCCTACAAACTGAACATCTTCTTATGCAGCCTTCAGGCTTGCTTGAAATTAAAAATGGACTTGGTTACACTTGCAGTGGAAAATGCCTCAATAAAAATGAATGAATGTGCCGACATTGTAACTTTAGTTTAAGTCCATGTAACTGAAATTTGAGTACAATGTTAGACATTTTAAAGAATTTCTATATTTTAAAGTTGCTATATTTATTGACATTTCTACCCCATGGGAATATGGTTCTATTCTTTAGTTCAGTTCAATTCAGTTCAGTTCAGTCGCTCAGTCGTGTCCGACTCTTTGTGACCCCATGAATCGCAGCACACCAGGCCTCCCTGTCCATCATCAACTTCCAGAGTTCACTCAGATTCACGTCCATTGAGTCAGTGATGACATCCAGCCATCTCATCCTTGGTCGTCCCCTTCTCCTCATGCCCCCAATCCCTCCCAGCATCAGAGTCTTTTCCAATGAGTCAGCTCTTTACATGAGGTGGCCAAAGTACTGGAGTTTCAGCTTTAGCATCATTCCTTCCAAAGAAATCCCAGGGCTGATCTCCTTCAGAACGGACTGGTTGGATCTCCTTGTAGTCCAAGGGACTCTCAAGAGTCCTCCAACACCACAGTTCAAAAGCATCATTTCTTCAGCACTCAGCTTTCTTCACAGTCCAACTCTCACATCCATACATGACCACAGGAAAACCATAGCCTTGACTAGATGGACCTTAGTTGGCAAAGTAATGTCTCTGCTTTTGAATATGCTATCTAGGTTGGTCATAACTTTTCTTCCAAGGAGTAAGCATCTTTTAATTTCATGGCTTCAGTCACCATCTGCAGTGATTTTGGAGCCTAAAAAAATAAAGGCTGACAGTTTCCACTGTTTCCCCATCTATTTCCCATGAAACAATGGGACCCACTTCTATGATCTTCGTTTTCTGAATGTTGAGCTTTAAGCCAAGTTTTTCACTCTCCACTTTTGCTTTCATCAAGAGGCTTTTTAG